>JAUZND010046889.1:0-42886 GCA_034780555.1 Coelogynopora nodosa | reverse complement strand
ATCCAACTTTGTGTTCGCTGGTTCTTTGTGCCTCTGACCTTATTATTGTGTACTTTTATCATTAGTTGTGATACAAGATGAAGGCAAACAATGCAGTTTGTCGAGATGAGCCAGCTCCAAAGCAGGATAAGATAAGGATATCCGCTTCTTAGCTATGGATAGGTTATCCAGCTTTGAGAATACGGATCACATAAGATGATGACTCAGTGAGCCATGGATAAGGTTATCCTAAGCCAAGGATAAGGGTTATTCTCTTTCGAGAATACGGCCACAGTATTTTGGTGTTACTATTTTAGAGCTAAGTGCTACCCATACCTTCGAATTGAAAAATAATCATTCGAGTAATTTGACTTCATTTTATAATAAATTTATTAAGAATACAATAATTTATCTCACATTTATATACTTAGAAAGTTAAAGTTTACCAATAAAATTATTATCAGTGATTCAATCGTTTTTTTAGATAATGATTTAATTATTATTAGTTCTTTTAAATAATTGTTTGTATCAATTTATAAATTGTTTAATACTTTTATGTTACATAAATTGTTTATATTTTTAACAAAATTAACAATATAAATTGTCCTTTGATTTTTAGATTTAAATGCCCAAGCCAAATGAATTGTTGCTTTGCGTTTTGCTGCCCCCCATGGCCTTCACATATAGTCAACAAACTAGCATTTGTTCCTCCGTCGCCATCCTATGTTATAAATGAGCAAAAATCGTCCGCCACGTTGGAGGTTTTTAACCCAAATGTACAGGTCTTACTTAATCCTTTAATGTATCGAATCGAGCCCTTTTTATTGAAACCCAAACCTGATAAACAGATTGCATGCATTTTCATAAATCCCTGTTCTAATAATGTCGATAGCAACAGACCAACTATGTTATTTAGCCACGGCAATGCAGTCGATATAGGTGAAATAATTATATACATCATTTCCTTAAGCATTCGTCTCAACATTAACATTCTTCTTTACGACTATGCTGGCTATGGATCATCTTCGGGCTCCCCCTCAGAAAAAAATATTATCAAGGATATTAATACTGTCTTTCATTCCATGATGCAAAGATTTAATATAAGAGCTGACTCGGTCATTCTCTATGGACAAAGTATTGGATCTGTGCCAACCGTTGCTCTAGCTGCTAAGGAGATTGTTGGTGCGGTGGTACTACATGCGCCCATACTGTCAGGTGTTCGTCTCGTCTGTAACAATCCCCACGGGAAATATTGTTTTGATGTGCTCAATAAGTAAGTTGTTTATAAAACAGCACATGTTAAATATAGTGGGGCTATTGACATGGGTTTATGATGTATGAAACAATTTTTTTTGTTAGTTTTTAATTCTGCTTTATGGTGCTTAATTCTAATAGTATAATGCTGACAAACGGATTGAAATGTTATAATAAATTTTTAAGTTATAAAATGTACGACCTTTCGACCTGTTTTATCAAGAAAATATAATGACGGGAACACTTCAAAACGTCATCATGACAAAACGTCCTCAAGTCACCATTATCAAATAAATATTTACATGAAACTATAATTTTTACATATTTATTTATTTTTTATAATAACCTCCTCAACAAAACAAAATGATATCCCAAAATGGGGACGTTTTGTCATGTAACCATAATGACGGCCATGTACAAAGTAGTGCATAATTAGTTAGCTCTAGATATTTCCTAAAAATGATATCAAGGAGCTATATCAATGGTATATATATATTGTATATATATTATAGTATATACATATATAAATAAGTATAATAAAAATATATCAATGGTATTCAGGAGCTATATGTAGATACTATAAGAATACTATAAGTATATTATAAGTATACTGTGTTGACCGCTAAAAGTTAATTGTTTTGAAAATTGAATTAAGAAAGTTCATTTTAAAAATTCTACATTTACTAATTAAAAGTTTGGATAAAATAATATTTTATTCTGTGGCTAATTGCTTATGTGCCAGTAAAAGTTAGTTACAGTTAAATTAGATATTTTTTATTTTTTACAACAGACATTGTTTTCAAGTATAACTGCGATATATATTATAATGCCTACTTTATCCTGTTCCTCTCTCATCTCACGGAAAGTTTAGTATTAATTTAATTACATTGTTTTTTTTCTAATGTAATTTAAAAGTATTATACCCTATTAATTAGCTTTTTCATTAATCGACCACAAAAGTGCTTTAATGACATCAAATATCTTCAGTATTTTCAAACTAGTTCCGTTTCGTAACGAAATAATCTCACTTTTATAAGCTTTTTAGCCGAAAAGAGAAGTGTTTTAGACTACTGTCATCAGTAAGTGCCAAAAATAATAATTTAACACAAAAAGTGTAAGCCATGTTTTAAAGTTTTAACTTAAAATATTGACAGTAGTAAGGAAGGAGTATTTCTACTCCACACCTTCCCCACCTCAGACAATTTTGACAAGATTGTTTCCGGGTAAATCGGGGCGGGTATTCCAAATTTGTGGTTTCCCAGTTGATTTGAGTATGTCGAGTATTTGTTTTTCGGTTCTTATGACTTTCTATTGGCCGATTTAAACGAGGTCAATGTTATTTCCGATTAATTCAAGGTATATGTTATTTCCGATTAATTCAAGGTCAAATGAGTTCAATTTTGCTACTTGCAAATTGATCAAAAATACTCTAATGGTAATAAACGATGTGTTATTATTAATTTTTCCCCATACAATGTGATGGCACCATACAATGTCAGATCATGGTGATATTAATGGGGATTTCGACTGAGTCATTGAGTTGGATTTTACTACTTACAAATTAGTAGTAATCGATTCTTAGTAATCTTTGATCGGGTATATTTCAATGTGAATTCCGACTAAATTGAGGTCACTCAGTTCGATACACTAATGGTAATATAAAATGTTATTCAATACATTATTATGCGTTAAAGGTATACAACCCCCATTCAAGTCGATTTCGTTTGGAATTCCAAATTAAATCAAGTATGAAAAGTATGACTATGACTGTGACCATTGAAAATTGATTTGAGATATACTACTAGTATTAAAGAGATATATGTAGATACTATAACTATACTATATTACATACGCAGGCACATTGTTGCATTCAACTCCATGCATTTTAAAATCTAGTCTCACTTATTCTGGTGTCTAACTCGTTAAAAATTTTTAACTCCTAAAAGTTTTATACCCTAAAATTCTAAAGTTTAGTACTCTAAAATCCCAAAACTACTAAAATTTAATATCCTAAAATCCATAAACAATTCCAGTTTAATATTCTAAACTCCTCAATTCCTAATGTTTAATACATTAAACTCCAAAAAAAAAATTTAATACTCTTAATTCCCTAAACTCCTAAAATCCTAAAGTTTAATGCTCTAAAATCTATAAAGTTGTATAACCCTAACATCCCTAAACTTCTAAAATCCTAAACTCTTACAGCTTAATATCCTAAAATTCATAATTTCTTAAAGTGTAATATTCTAAAATCGCTAAAGTTTAATATCCCAAACTCCCTAAAGTTTAATATCCCAAACTCCCTAAAGTTTAATATCCCAAACTCCCTAAAGTTTAATATCCCAAAATCTGAAATATATCCCCTTAATTTGATTAATTAAAGCCAGCGTGAGTATTCAGATAAAATGTCATTTGTTATTTTAGGATATTAAACTGTAGGAGTTTAATGATTTTAGAGATTAAACATGAAATTTTATAGTATAAATCTATAAAAGTTTAGGGCTTTTGTGGTATAAATCTATAGGAGTTTAGGGATTTTAGTGTATTAAACTTTAATAGTTTAGGAATGTTATGGTATTAAACATTAAGAGTTCAGGATATTAAACTCTATTGAAATAATTTCAAATACAAGAATATGTGACATTGATCTTCAAAATATATAGAGTGAATGCAAAAATGTACCTGCGTATGTCCCAACATATAGTATACTTATAGTATAGGTTCTAGGCTTTCGCCAGTTAATGTCTGGTCCAAATTTTGTTATTACTATTATTATAATGAATCCCAATACTATATATACAAATAAAAATATGCAAATTAATTATTAGGATACAATTATAATATCAACGTATAATCTCTGTCTTCTACATTATTGTGGTTCAAATAAAATCTCAATAAAATTAGTTAAATTTTGAATTATTTTATTCATTATTTATTATTATTTAAAAAATTTTGAATTAACTTTTTGAAATTCTAATCTTCTAAATATCTTAATTACTTAATGAATTATACCTCAAATATATTTAAATTTCAGCAACCAACATATGTTGAATTTAACTAATTTGAAATACGCTTTTAGCGGTCACCAACAGTATACTTATAATATACTTATTGTATTCGTATAGTATCTACGTATAACTCCATAATGCTACTTAAATAGTATATCTCAAATCAGTTTTAGTCATAGTCATACTTTCCATACTTGATTTAGTCGGAATTCCCATCGTATCGTTATGTAATCAAAAAACCAATTTTTACTAATAATGTAATCCGACTTAGTCGGAATCCTTATTGAAATCAACCCGATAAAACATGAAATGGCATTGAATAATCTATTACTACCGTTTGGCTACCTCTGATCAATTTGTAAGTAGTAAAATCGAACTCCGTGACCTCTGGTTAATAGGAAATGACATTGGCCTTGTTTAAATCGTCCAGAAGGAATACATAGAACCCAAAAACAAATACTCGATTCTGGAATACACGTCCCCAATTTAACCGGAAACGCCATTGACCTTGTTGAAATGGGCCAATAGGAACATGGCTGAAGGGGGGTGGAGTAGAAAATCTCTTTTTCTACTACTCTTAGCTGAAATATTTTTGATAGACAAAAATAACTAAAAATTCTTCATAAAGGATTCTAAATTTAAT
Source organism: Coelogynopora nodosa (assembly GCA_034780555.1). Lineage (NCBI taxonomy): Eukaryota > Metazoa > Platyhelminthes > Proseriata > Coelogynoporidae > Coelogynopora > Coelogynopora nodosa. The sequence continues at coordinate 38,002 of JAUZND010046889.1, read as the reverse complement.
ATGGAAAGTGACTGTACTATTGATATATAAACTTAAGTTGGACTTTATTAGGATTTTAGTGTGTCTTACCACCAGTCCTGCTACCGGAAGTATATATATTCAAACCTCGCTATGTACTTTTGCTTACAGGCTGATTGGTTATTGTCTGATCTAAACTTTTGTGTCAAGCCAATCTATCAATATATATGCTTCCTGTGGCAGGTGGTTCGACACGCTAAAATCAAAATAAAGTCTAACTTTATAATATATATAGGCTTCTAAAGTTGAACTTACTATGAACAACTTCGATCAACTTGTTTGGGCATTGTAAGAAAGCAGAAATTATTTTTTTGATTCTATCTGCCCTCGTAATTAAAAGTTACTAATTATCCTTCTTTATGTCTGAATTAAATTATAATTAGACATTTTACACCTTTCCATATTTCTCTTCAGCGCTCGGCATATATCGACGATCAAGTCACCGGTTCTCGTCATCCACGGTACAAAGGATACGATTGTTGACTGCTCACATGGGATAGAAATATATAATAGATTAGCTTACCCACTGGATCCACTGTTTATCGTTGACGCTAACCATAACGACTGTGAATTGTTCCCTGAATTTTACCCCCGTCTTCTGCGTCTCATCAACCAGGACATGAACTTCGATTCTTGTGATAAGACTAAGGACATCATCGATCCACAGCCTACGACACAATTATTTAATCGACAGCAGAGTCATTTTAAATTGCCAGAGAGTCCTCATGGTATGTTTTACGAGCCCTATTGTTACCCAACTAACTATGAAGACATTGAGATGTTTCTCGAATCTGGTACTCAACCATTGAATGCATATCCATCTCTACCTGAGAATTTAGAAGACCCGTTTTCCCTTTTATTCTGTTTCATTAATAGTAGAATAGAATCATGTCACGACCACGCCTGTCACAAGTCTTTATCTCCTCATATCGATAGCTCCATGCTTGAAGCCCCCTCTATGCATTTACCCGATAGTCGTTGGACTACTGAATGCTCTCCTAATTCTCTTGAAAATGTAATGGATTTGCAATTGAGTGATAAAACTACCATATCAAGTAAAACTAAGGACGGAAAAATACAGACCATTTCGAGTATGGCTTTGACGCCAACAATTTCAAATAAATTGCAACTTACTCCATTATCTGCACCGATTAAATCTCCCAAAAAACCAATCCTCCCTATTCCTGAATCAAAGTCTACTGTAAATAAACCAAACACCTATTCCACCACAAAAATCCTGAATAAAACCAAAAATTCCACCCCTGGATTCGTATCACATATGAATAAAGAATATTCTAAAACATCATTTAAAATAACGCCAAGAAAACCTAAAAGTGCATGAGTTCTAATAATATGTATATAACGTGTATCTGAACAAACATAACACAAATCAATTGTATGGGTCGATAACTCTAGATTGTCTCACAATGTCTTTCATTGAACTCCTATTGCCCGGTTACATGACTCACTTCATCTTTATAAATGCTTTATTGCTAACATTGACTAATTTATATGAGATTATTTTTATGCCATTTTGTGTATTACATTTTTAATTTCTGATATTATAATAGCAGATGAACTACTTCAATATCTATCCAAAGATAAATATTTATTTATGACTACATCTTGTATTTTTGTTTTTATATTATTTTATCAATTTTATATTTAATTTGTTTTGTATTATTTAATTGATTTTACTATTTCTGGGTTATACTTTTATATATATATTTCTTTCTAAATATTAATGCTGGTTGAAAATATTAAACGCGACAAACGAAATGATAAAAGTAGTCGCACTCAATATATTTCCGGAGTTTGGTAGACTATGTGAACCAAACCTTTATCCATTGTGACTATTGGTGAACTGTATTTTGTGATGTAATGTAAAATGTGATAAAATGCTAAAAAAGTATATATCAAATGGATATGCAAACACCATTACACATATAAGTGTGTGCCTGACTATAACGTGCAAATTATGTTAATGGTTTGCATAGTCAACATAAGCGCTATTCACTTTTAATAAATTTGTGCTTAATAGCAGATTAATTAATGACGAAAATTTAGTAAAATGTTATATATATAATATAGTATTATATTTTCAACATTCTATTTTTCAAAATAAGAGGTTCAATAAATATTAATATACAATACCTATCATGTAGCACTACATAAATCGAAGAGGAATAATATATTGTCTATACCTTTTCTGAGATAAAATAGGAAGTCATTGCTTAATATGTTTTATACTATCTCAGGTGAGGGACCGCGGAGCAGGGGGGGATTACTCATTCAATCAATTCAAAGAGACATCTACTCAGAGGGGCCACTTTTTTTGCAACAATAAATTCTAAACAATAATTATATACATTATATTTTAGCTTCCACTATCTCCCCCGCACCCCCCAACCCCTGAATGAATAAAATGCTCCGCTGTCCCTGTATATAGCAGCTATTTTAAATTTGCTTATGGTATATTGGAAACATATTGGTATGTGTTTTTGTTTTTACATGTAGGTACATGATTGTATCATTTTCACTACAATCGATTAGTTTATTTTATAAATCTGTTAGAAAGTGTTAATTAACTAACTTCTCGGTATCAATTGTATATAACCCAAGTCTTTTATCAATATTTGTATAACTTCTAGACGAGTAAACATGCGTAAACTAAAGCAAGTAATTGTTATACATTACTACAAATAGTGTTGGCCAAGACGTCTAATTTGACAAATTATTACTTAAAAATAAAAAATGCTTTTCATTTCTAACATAATTTTTGTTTACTTATATGCTAATACGCATATTTCGTATACTTTTGTAAGATATTATAAAACGTTGGCATTATATGTTCATATTGTATACGGACACCCTGTAAACATATAAGCTCAGTATACCTATTTGATTTCTAACTCAATCAAAGTAGATTGAAATAGAACCACTTATTATATTATGAAGGTTATATAAGCATTTGTAGTTAACATAGACATTTACGTAGCATAGACATAGAGGTTACGATACTTGGTTATCTGGTTACAATTTTAAAAATAAGCCCGAGAACGTAATATGATGTTGTCCTGGTTGGGTAGGGTAAAACTGTCCTGGTATCTGAAAATGTATTTAAAAAAATTTTGAATGGCATATTATTATATTAGACTCTATCTTATACGTATATATTTTGTACTGCACCATATACAAAAATTCTACTGATTTTCAATTAACAGAAATATTTGATAAATCTTTACAAATTACGACATAATAAATATTTGCAAGAAATTCCCTGGTTTTCTTACACATGAGGTTGGCAGGTCTGTATGTGATTAATTTAAAAACGTGGGTATTTGTATATCTGTTATTTCATAAAAAATGTAAAATAGTAGTGCGCAGTAATATAGTGCACTATTGCATAGAATATAGTGTAGTAATAATGTTAGCAATATGACCGTTATATGTGTACGGACAGCTGATTACAAAAGCCTTAGTACGTAATAAAATAATACATTTAAAATATTCTTAAATATGTTGTGGCGTTACGCGTTCCAAATCAGAGGCATTAAAACATACAAAATGTTTGACTTTGTAGGTACATCACGCTTTGGATCTTAGATTTTTTAATTGAAGACGCCAAATTAGAATCTGCTGTAGTTATTTTACTAAGATATTTAAGACTTAAAACTTATAATTCTTCTCTGTGATTTTTTTTATTTGTTGACTACTTTCTTTTTTTACTTGGGCGACATCTTTGACCATTAACATTACGTAGTGTCTATGAAGTCCACGACGATTGAATTTTTCCCCAATCAACATACATATTTTTTCTTTGGCGCCAAACCCCTTCACTTGTTGTTTCATACTCTGTTTTTTCCTCTTTCATTTGTTTTAATACTTATAATACATATTTCTTCCTTAACACATGCACTGACGTAGATTTTTATTCAACTTTTCGGGCCTTCAACTAAGATTTACTTTATATATTTATTTAGACTAATCGACTATATATATTTATAAAATTAATAATAGTTCTCGCACGTAACGTGTTTATTGATGTTACTAAAATATAAACTCGGGATCAATTTCCATCGTGCGAATTTCGCTTTATTTTTGTAGTCTACAATCGTTTTTTGTTACTATAAAGTATTTTATATGAAAAATTTAATTAATTTGTGTAATATAGAATCTTTGTATTATTTTTTTAACATTTATACATATTAGAAATAGGTGAATTATGTTATGTATCAAACATAGATAAAAACGTGAATGTTGTATTGTCAACTTATAACATTGTTAGTCATTCTGGATTGCGTCGTTTTACGTTACATGCGAGAAAATATGGTTTTCAATGAACAGTAGTTTTATAGGTTGTACAATTAATTGACAGTGTTTAATTAACATCTACCACACCTTATTCTGTTTGATCAGTACAATTTATTCATTGTTATTATATTACTGCGCATCTGTATTCATAGGTATATAATGTAAATAACGTGTGGAAAAATATAGGTATAAGCAATCGATCGATACATCCGAGTAAATGAACTGTGATATTACAGTTCTTACTTTAAACCTTGAATAGAAATAATCAGTGATTCTGAGAGTTGTATTTTCGAGGTTGTTATTTAAAACCAGAGGAATATAAAACTAGTTTTCAAGGTCGGCATTAAAACATGTAGTTAAGATTATAATTATATATATAATAAAATAATTACTTTAAATTAGTTATAATTCTTTTGTTTGTTTATTTCAGAATTCATTTAAATGTATGTACGTATTTTGACCATTTTATTGACATTCAAAAATCCCTTTCATTGGTTTTTATTACTTATCTTGATTATTTTCAAATTCATCTTGTTTATGTTAGCTAATTTTTCATTGACTACTTTTAAAAATTGTTTAAATTTCCTTCAGATTTGTACTCCGGATTTAAGTTACAACTTATTTTCGATTAGTTTAGCATATCAATCAATGGTCTATTGTGTGTTAAAAATAATTGTGTTTATGAGAATTTGGGTAATACTAAAAAAATTCAAATATATGTAATGCGCTCATCTGATTGAGTGTTTCAAATTCAATTAATTTTTCAATTACTCACGCCAAAGCAAAATAATGCATTTTTTAGTTACTCAAATAGACACAGACGATTATTGAATTCATCGAATACTTTACTTTTTTAACATCATGTTTACCTATCAAACAATAAATTTCTACACGTAATATATTTATAATGAATTTTTGCGCATAAAATAAATTGCAGTTAAAATTATGTTGATTGCATCATACAGTATACTTAAATTTACTATTTTGTAGCACCTTATCTCATTTTGTGTACGCATGTTATAGTTCACCTTTAATTACACTCATTTGTGGAAGATATTTTAATGTACGCTTTTAAAAAGCCTTCTTTACAATTTTATATTTTTAGATATTTCAACATTACATTTTATTATGTTACAACACAGCCACAAATTTGCATGACGAGTTTTTTACGTGCGATTAATTATAATTTGAGGCAATCTTTAACTATGCACATACCGATTTAAAAAAGTTTTATTTTTAGCTTTTCTAGACCATATATGTTTTCTGTGTATCCCTAATAAAACCGCAGAAATAGTTTTATAATTGTTATCTTTTATGATACAATTATTGTGTAACTATACATAAGTGTTCATCGATTAAAAAAAGTTCTGTATTTTGAACTTTTTTTTACAATAATAATAAATTTATTTTTTCTGAAACTAATATTATACATAAACTATCTACTATTGTATTAATCAATCTATTTATCGTGTTAGTACCTATTAATATAAGTACTACGCGGGACAAAGATATCTTAATTTTTAATGAATTTTTATTTTTAAAGATTTTTCGATTGTATTTTAAAATAATAATATATTAGCTATATTAGTAAAAAAAAAAAAAAGTCATCCTTTGCCCGATGCGGCCAAGGCAGATGTTAATTTTGTAAATTGAAATGAATTAAATAGGGTTTAGTATATGTTATTCGCGTTTGTGATTCCAATTATTATGCCCGTTTATTTCTTCTTTGATTCTCTTGTTTCCTTATTTATTTTAATTTATATTTAATTATATTATAATTCAATATTTTATGTATTATCCTTTTAGTATATGATTGTAAAAATTACAATTATACCTTTTTGTTTTATATATTAATCTAATCGTATACTCACCATCTAATCGTATAATCACCACATGCAGTATTTTATCAAAACAATGTTTTAAAATGTAAATGTTACAAGTAACTGTTATATATAATTTTGTATTAACATGGAACAGTGTACACACTGACATAATTATTAAAGAGTTTCATGTCTTTTACTGTGAAATTTCATGTAAAAATATTTCGGAAAAAATGTGTTTAGCGTTTTAATTTTTTTAAATTCTTTTTTTTTAAATTTGAAATAGTGTATGCTGTTATATGATGTATTTTGTAAATAACTTTGCTATCAGCTGAGCTGGTGACCTTTATTAATTATAAACAGCTGTTTATTAATTATTACAGGAAATTTTCATTAATTGTTTATGTAAATTAATTAACTCTGGTGTATTTGTAGTGTGAACATTTATTTTGACAACAAATTAATGTTATCTTGAATGCACCATGAACGAAAATTAAAAATGTTAGTTAAATTATTGGAACGAGATGATCTATATGTGAATAGTATCGTAATTTTATAGAAACTATCCTTAGTTTTACATTCGAGATAAATTGATTTTTAAAAAAAGACTAGATTTTTAAAAAGACTATTTACATTCAGCAGTTTTCATAGTTTCTTATAGTCTCCTCTAAATCTCGATGCATCATAGGTCTACTTTTGGGTTTATTTACTACTTCCAATCCACTATGATTTTTTCCTGGAAAAATAGAGTAAAATGGCCTTCTCGTATCAGCTGCGTTGGTAGTTTCCAACTCATTAATTTATTAGCATTATCCACTTCAACACATTCTTGGTCTGCTGTGTAAAATCTTTTTTTTTACTTAAAAATGTAATCCGAATTTGGTCCACCAGAATTTAACCCATGTATTTACTATTAACTTTAGTACATTATTGTGAGGTTTTTCACATTAATGCTAATATGTACCATATGTTCTCTAATTGGATTCTTGGATAGCTGCAAATTATGCAATTGGTAAGTGAAAAATAATGTGATTAATCGACGTCATAATAGTTTTCAGTAAGCGCAAAACACTGAATTTCTCAGAAAGGATGTAAGTGATCAATGAAAGTTCTAGATTAAAAACTTATATATTTTTAGATAGAGACAACGTTTTTAGATTGTTTTAAAAAAGTCACATTTGAGTATTGTATTATGTCAAAGTTTTCCAGAATATTTAACGAACATCTATGGAGTCGACCATGCAATTTATTAAATTAATCATTCATTTAATTAAATTATTAATTAATCAATTAATTAAGCAGGTTTGTAAATTTCTAAAAATTTTAGCCCTAACGATCAAACATCGGTGTGTGAATTGATAGTGCTAAAAGCGGAAACGAAACGTAAGCGGAAGAATAACGCAAAAAGCAAGTAGAGATTCTTATACATATAATAAAACAGCATTTTGAAAAAATATAACGAATTTGATAAATATCATATTTTTCAGTATGAGAAAAAGATCAAGCGACACTTAGAACATATTTTAAAAAGAAAAATCGTGATAATTTCTGGAATCTAGAATATAGTGTTTGTAATTACGAATGCGGTTGCCTTTTTTGTTTTGTCTACTTTAAATTTGTTAATTTTTTATAATTGAGTTCTATTGAGTTGAAGTGAAATATGGAGATGAGTACGTGATCTAATTATGTTTGAAATATATTTGCTTTTCAATGTAAATTATTATGTGGATATCATTTTAAAATAATGCTTTCCCTGTATATAATGACATTATATTTATATTTTGGTTCAATATTTTGAAAATTCAGTAATGTTAACTTCCACTTCAAATTAAATATGGTACTTTCTTTAAAACATATTATATTGGTAAAGTTAGTAAATAATATATAAAACCTTACCTTTTGTTTTTCAAGATTCTCATTATTTTGGTTTAGACATTCACTAATTTGTTTAAAGTAAACTCCGCAAAAATGCTAACCTACCGGTATTCGGGTATGCCCGAATATATATATATATATATATAATATTCGTGAACACAAAAAATAAGATATCAAAATTGAAACCTTATCATACTTTTGGAAATAATAAAAATTGCATTTAAGATGTATATATAGTTTTACATTATAAGGACGCATTATATATATATTGAAAATCAGTAGTATAGGAAGAGTGGATTCGAGCTCAATTTTTAACCTTTGACCATACCCTATATAAAAAAATGTTTACGAACGATCCAGATCATTATGGATCATAAGTGTCCCAAAATCTTTCATTGTGTATATCTTTTTATGGTAGTAACCTATGGCAACCAAAGTTGGTATAATGACTCACAAATATAAGATAATTTTTTCATACTACTTACAAATATTTATAAGTAGTATATAACTTTAAAAAAATTAATTAATGTCTAATTACATTATAATCTTATTATTTAATTATAAATATTGTTTTTAGACCATTTTTTAAATTTTGGACGAACAATGAAGTCATTCGTGACGTCATTTTTGTTTTTAAGATATAACTTTTGATGTTTACAACTTATAACAACCAAACTTGGTATTATGATTCACCAACATAAGCTAAATCGTTTATACTACCTTTTTCAAATAATATTTAATAGAAAGACATTTAGAATAGCTATGAGCTAGTTTAATTTTTTTGAAAATCGGTCTAAATTTTAACGAAGTTATAGACATTTTAGTTATTTACAACTGATTAAATCAATTTTTCATATAGTAGAATGAAATTAAATAAATAGATTAGTTATTAGTCATTTTTTTTAAATCAGTTGAAATTTGACAGAATTGTAGACATTTTACCATTGTGATGTATTATGGACATATATTGCACGATGATTTCAATGAGGATTCTGACGTTCACTCAGCTTGATTTTGCTACTTACAGATTGATCTCTCTCACCTCACCTTACAAATATTTGTATGTAGTATAACAATATTTATCTTATATTTGTGAGTCATCATACCAACTTTGGTTGCCATAGGTAACTACCCTAAAAATATATACCTGATGAAAGATTTTGGCGCACTTATGATCCATAATGATGCGGATCGTAAATTTTTTTGTGGGAGGGGTAAATTTTTTTGCTACATAGAAAGTTTTTTTTTTTCGAATATGTTTCGTATTGTTAATTTGAAATAGTAATATTGATTTTTAAATAGTTAAATAATGTTTACAATTTTAAGAGTTTAGTTGATCATTTATGAGTGATTTTCTACTAATAAAAGAGTAAAACATTTGTAGAGTAATTTTACTCTTTTTGTTCAATTTTTTTTTACATATGTGTATATATCATGTGGAATCAGTTGCTAAATATATAACTTTTTCAATTGTTTTTAAACTTTTTATATCACAGCAGCTTATGTGGTCATAATATACATTACATCGTTTTATATTTCAGTGGTACCACCTCTGTTTCAACATCAACTCAACTAATAACTCAAATAATTAATTTTAATCATGGATAAATTGAAGTCTAAGGGAATGATGATTATCACTGGAAACTCGCACCCAGATCTAGCTAATCTTGTTGCTAAGCATCTCGATGTCCAACTTGGCAAGTGCTCCGTTTACTTTCGATCGAATCGTGAGACTGCCGTAGATATCTCCGAAACTGTGAGAGGTGAGAATTGTATATTCCTTTTTATATCAGTAATTGTATTTTATTAGTTGATAAAATCCAGAGGTTTAAAGTGAAGTGTAACATTTTTAGAGAAAACAAGAAAATTGGAAATATCAAATAAATCGAATAATTTAGATTTTTTGAAACGAAATTCGCTACGCTGAAAAATTATGTCTTGTTTATATATTTTTTTCAAATTTATTACATGGTGTATATTGTAGTCGTCCGAAAAACTTTGAAATAGTAATTTGTATTATAAGCATAGGCCTAGTCACAGGAATCTCGAATAATTAAGAAAATACTTGTTTTGATAGGGTTTTTGTAAATGCTGCTTCCATAAATGACATTTAGGGTTAGAATTGGGACTTTGGGATTATGTATAACATCACCGTCTACTTTGAAATAATGAAGATATAATAAAACCACTTGGCTAATTTAAAATATCATTTTATTAATACCGTGGAACTTTGGAACCTAACTAAGGTCGAAAGCTCGGGTGTTTTTTCTTTCTTTTTATCTTTCAAGTGTTTTATTATATCTTTATTGGATATGATGTGAAACAATAGGAAACAACGAGTATGTAGGAGTCCCCAAAAATACCACTAATACAATTAAATAATTAATTATCAAATGAATAATAAAAGTCTATAATGTTGTAAAATTAATCTTACTATTAATATGATAGAAGCATAATAAAATTATCATGGAATGTATGTTCACAAGAACAATATATAAATTTAAATATAATTCATATTATTATATATAAACATTTCACAGTTATGTAGCGTGTATTATTTTTCATTTAAAAAGTGTTAGTTAGAACTACCTGACCAATACATTAATACTAAATAACTATACTACGTTAAATAATATGGCCCAAAATCGTGACAAATAGATATCTATTATGGGTAACCTTTTTGTAAGAGGAGAATTGGATAAGTATATAATTAAGTTTACAATAATAAATCGTAATGCAGCTTTGAGACTCAATGAAGAAGCATTACTTTCTAAACAGCAGAGGATTTATGTACAACCTTAGGAGATGTAGCAATTTGCCTCAATAGAAGAGCCTACTTAAGGCGGACAATTAAACCTCTTCAGCCATTACATGTCATATAATTGAACACTTTTTCTGCGTATTGATCACTGGCGCATACACTATGTATCTCACCTACAACGGCTCTGCATAATCTGCCCAGTGGTCAATGACAAACTTGACTACTTGAACTCGAATATCACACGCTGTTGCCCTGTCATCGCTACCAACGACAGCTTTACCACGGAAAATAGACAATTTCCACCCAGATTAATATGGTAAAATTCCTATTAAACTTAAACGTCTGGTCAGTGCAAGTTGCAAACGTAGTCGGATTAAAACTAAAGCATGATCTATCTGGGCATCAATCTACATTACACATGATGTGCTTTTCCTATAGGCCTACCCAACTCTGGAGGAATGTTCGTTCTTTTAAAACAAAAGATAATGTATCAATATTTTCATTCAGCACTTCCCTGACAAGGATCCTTGATACCCATTCTTGGCAGAGACTGACTATATTCGAAACTCAACTGAGTCGTGTCCCTGCTGCAGTTGCGTTACTTGATAGCAGCCCCAAGCGTCTCCCTTCTAATTGCCCGACAACAGTACAACTTTGTTCACGTAAAGAGCGTCGATTAGAAGTTGAAGGTTTCTACAATGAATGCACAGATACATTTCTCTGTTGCACATGTGGTGTTTACGAAAATGGGCAGCTTTTTAAAAACTGAATAAGATGACAATCTGTCAACATTTTCCGCTTGAAACTTGACAAATAAAGTCTGAATAGAGAAATGGATAAGACGAATTTGCCAATTACCACATGTAATTCTGAATTTAAATGCAGTGTTTTAAAAATATAATAAATTATATTATTTTGTTTAAAAAGCGAAGCGAACATTGCTTTGTAACTTATGAACTTATATTTACGAACTTTGTGACTTATAATATGTTTTTTATAATATAATTTAATATATTTTAATTAAATAATTATCCCGAAAATATTGAATTAGAAAAGAATGTATAATTAAATAAGAATTATAAAAATAACCTTCTAAAATGGAATAATTTGTTTGGTGGTAATAAATTCCTTCAAAATTCCTGATAAAGTATTGATATTTACTCTAAACTGGCTTAACATTATTGTGTCGGAAATATATATCAAGGATAAAGAATTTTGATTAGATGGCATTCGCAGGGTTCCCACTATACCTAGATATTCTAATTATCCTAAATATTGTTCCAAATAATTAATTATTCTATAGGATATGTTTATATTCTTATTTATACCTGTTTTGTGTCTATACAAAATTTAAGACTCAGGTTTTTAATCGATTTTCAACAATTTCAGGTCGCGATGTCTACGTGATTCAAACGGGCACGAAGAACGTCAATAATGACATCATGGAGACGCTAATTATGGTCTACGCCTGCAAGACGTCTTGCGCGCGAAGTATTACAGTGGCCATGCCTTACCTGCCCTACTGTAAGCAGAGCAAGATGCGCAAGCGTGGCTCTATTGTTAGCCATCTCATGGCTAATATGCTGGGCATCTCGGGCATGAATAAGCTCATTACAATGGATTTACACGCCAAGGAAATACAAGTACTGTTCCACTTTTATTTGTTTAGTTTATCAGAAGGGTCGATTTTTTTTAATATTAACCTTTTTAAATAATTAAATTATTATTGCATTTTATTTGTTTTATTTTTTGTATATAATTGGACTGTGTCTATTATAATAATGGTGTTTGATTTGTATGTTAACACTTACCCCGATGAGTATTACAAAAATTACATAAATGTGATTGAACTAATTGGGCAGTTGTGCACACTTTCGGGTTTGAAGTAATTATAAGCCCTCTGATGTTACTGATTTGGTGGCGTCCAACTCTGAAAAATAAAATATGTAGAGTATTTTATGGAAATTTGTTTTCTCGTTTTATGTCGAAGAACTAGCACAATAAATAATAATGCCATACGTTATATTTTTCTTTCACAAATCACCGTGTTTTGTACTAAGTGTAACTTTTGCATGCTGATAAGGTTTATTCAAAAATAGATCTTTCAGTTTCCTAATATAATTGGTATGCTGAATTAAAAAATATAATAATTAGAATCTTTGATCGACATGTTGTACAAAAATATTAATTTTTTAATATACGTATTTGGTTATCACCATTTGTAACATCAACATTTATAATATCATGTCATAATTTTCATTTAAAAATAAATATTCATTCAGGTATGTTTAAGTTTTATTATTATATCTGATATACCGGATTCAAAAGTACTAAATTATGTAATATTTCATTGATAGGTTTTTCATAAGGTCAATATGAATAAGTTTTACTCCATTCGTACAGATATTAGAATAATTCATAACATAATTTTCTTTAAAAGCTATCGCTGAAATATTACTATTCTAAAGGATATTCCTATGGGTTGTAGAGAACAAACAAATCAACATAAAATATCTATGAAAATGCAGCAAATTAAGATATATTGAGGTTGTGGGTAGTTGTCGGACTGCCACAAAGACTTTGTATATCGACGGACACTAGCTTGGCCAACCCTAACACGCCTCAGACCTAACTGGAGTTCAATCGAGCTTTCAGAAGATCTTCCAGCTCTATTGTTTACTAGCATAGTAGAAACCGTTCTGCTTTATAATGCAGAAACGTGAACTATAAACGAAAGCATGGAACGTAAACTCGGCTTTCGAAATATTCCTCCCACTACAAATCCGTAACACTTAACTCTACAGAAGAGCAAAACTTTCACCCGCTAGGCTGACATCTGAAGATGTGTTGGAAGCATGTTCGAGCCAAAGTCTACTGCAGCCAACCTCTCTATCGTGTCCATATTGTGGAATTCAAAAGTCCTATTACAACAAGGCGGCCATGGAAATAGTAGAACCATGCTCAGAAACTAAACCCCAAAGAGCAACGACTTAAATAGAAAAGTTTTCATCCAAAATAAAAAAATAAAGTGATACTTGCCACATTCAACATCAATCAGAAATTATTTCTCCAAAAAATATTTTTTTATATTATGCTTTTATTTATAAAGTTTATATGTTACAAATACTTTATATTCACATTCCGTTTTAATTATATGTAAAATTAAAAATAGTGGCAGCATTCATTTTTTAAATTCTGTCCAGTTAAAATGTTGTCCTATGTAATTAATTCAGAGACGAAAATCTTATAAATTTTTAATGTATATTAGGATGAATCGCATTTTTTATTTTGATAAAATGAAGTATATTTTGCTAATTGGTAAAAATAATTATTAGTTTTCCACTTTTTATTAATATTTCTTCTACTGTCTTCATACATTCTAATAACATTTACCTGCTATTATTACATTTTGGATTTACTACTACTAAGTAGAATGTTATTTTCATGCTAATTACAAGGATATTTATATAGAATATAAAATAACGTCTACATTATTTTACTACAATTATTATTAATGTCCTTCTATTAATACATGGGTATTATGATATGTTAGAGATACCTACTGTGATATATTATATTACTTTTAGAGCCTTTATTGCTGGAGTTTTATTGAGAGTTTTATAAAATAAGCTTTTGACAAATTATTCTAATAAAATCACTCCTAAATTTTTCCCATATATAGTAATAATTTTGTTATTGGCGCATAATTCAGATTTTAAGTAATTTGTAATAGAATATTGTAATATAGGATCTTCCTACTGTTATCTAGTAATCACGTAAATTATTCTATCTTGCCCAAAATTTTCTGTTAAAAAAGCTAATTTATCTTCAAACTCTGCGGAGGGTTAGCCAACAGTCATTATTCTACTAAAGTTATAAATAAAGACTGTGCGTGTAATTAAACAAACAGTGTGACATGTTCTGAAAATTCAAGACGACTTTTATAATCATAGAAAATAGGGTCTTTCAGAAAAAGTTAATAAATGTCCTGCATTGTTCATTTTGTGTTTGGAAAATGTCTAGGAATTTGACGTAATCCGCAAAATATCAGCAGAGTTTTGACTAAAATTGAGTAAAATATCTAAAATTGAGTAAAATATCTAAAATTGAGTAAAATATCTAAAATTGAGTAAAATATCTAAAATTGAATAAAATATTAAATTACGTGAAATTCATAGGTAAAATTGCTAAATATTATTTGGAAAATCAAGAAAAAACAAAAGTCAAGTAAACAGTCTTGATTGTGAGAGTCCGGCCACCCTGTCAGTCGTCTGAATGTCTCCCACCCACCACCGCACAGGGCTTCTTCGAGCAGCCGGTGGACAACCTGCGCGCCTCCCCCTTCCTCATCAAGTACATCGAGGACTCGGTGGCCGACTACCGGAACGCGGTGATAGTGGCGCGCAACCCCTCCGCAGTGCCGCGGGCCACCTCCTACGCGGACCGCCTGCGACTCTCGCTGGCCGTCATCCACGGGGAGGACCACGGCGAGGTGAACGATGGACGGGCGTCACCGCCACTCTTCATGGGCGCTTCGGAGGACAAGGCGAGGTGCGCATGGTTGGGCCATAGATATCGACATTTCGGTTTGCGGAAGGGCCAATCCATCGTACCCGGCTTTTGCGAGGGAAAAAAAATTATGTAGCAGTTGCGCACAGACTAAATAGGCAGTCCTCAAAGCTATTTTTAATAAATGAAAAGTTTATCAGAATAAATTCTATTTTACACCATTACTATCGTATTAAAATGTTACGTTTATTTATATTATCGTTAAATAAAGAACTTGTTTTATTAAGAGAAAATTAATTACATTATGTTTCAACATAATAAGCCTATCTAGCCTCGCGATTGCCTCGCGAAACTAGTGTATGATTAATCGTTTTCGTAACCATCGTATATAAGAGGATTATGTTAAATTGTACATCTAGGAGTGAGAGAAAGAAATCCATAACCATAACACTTGTAACACGTGTATCAATAAATGTTGACAAATTATTATTAATCTATGTGTATGTATTCAGCTTTTGTGTTTTTCTTCAAAGGTTTTTAATTTTTAACTTTTTTAAGGTTTTTTATTACGCTAGTTTTGTGGGATTTTCATATATTTTAAGTAAATTTAAGTGAATTTTAAGTTATTTATTAACTATTGCTGCTTTTTTGTGAAAATCATGAAAAGGTCTTGGGATTTACTTTTTCTGTATCTTGACCCTACGAACACTGATAGGATAAATTGTCATTGGCCGTCAATATTATTCAATTGCAATATTGTTTTAAATTTTTTGAAAAGTTATTATTTAAAAAATTGTTTAAAATAAAATAATTTAATGGATGATATTTAAAACATAAAATCTGTCATAAATGTTTTATAAGTTTCCTGGTTGTGCGAAAAGTGTTAAGATAATCGTTTTCCTTTAAAATATCTTCAAACATATACAACGTATTATTCCATAATCAAAATTGTCTTGCAATGCATTGTTTATAATATATTATTAGAAATATTTTACAAAATGTAAGAAGAAAAAGTAAAAGAACCATATAAAATCATGGGTAGTATAAATTAATTTTTAGAACGTAAAAAGAATGGCAGTATTTGGAAAGTAAATAATACCAGATACAGGTGACTGTAAAGTATTTGTTCTAACAAAAATCCGATAAACCTGACTAAAACAAATATAACACAACAAATCCGACAATTCCCTGTACAAAATGCAACATGCTTCAATAACATTATCAAACATGAGAGATAACTATACTGACCACTATGATGACTACCTTTTGTAACATTGTAGTCACTTTCAGAAGCAGGGAATAAAAAATAATTTCATGTATACAGACATTTCGAAACTTTTAAAAATAATTATGATCGAAATAATCTCCATTTGTCCATTTAATCTATACATTTATATGGTTTGCTTGAAACAACGAAATGGTTTGATGGTGTATACAGGATGAACGGATGAATAAAGATAACAAAGTATATCTCATTTCTATAGTTTAAGTTTAATATAGAAATTATTGTTATATATTGTTATAATCGTATATAGATCAAAGAATGTAAAAATTATTATTTTAAATATTGACAAATTCTGTTAATTCTGTCAAGGTGACAATTTTATATTTTAATTTTTCTTTTACTATTTGTAAAGATAATCATCCATCCAATATTAACGGTTAATTGTTATGTATAGTTTAATATAGTTTCTAAGGTAACAAATAATCTCATACGATATAACTAAAATTTATAAATTATTATTTCTTTGAATCCTTGTTTGATTTTAAATTGTCAGTTATTTTAATCGACATTTTAGTTTTGAACGTCGTCGCAGCAAAAACGGTATCATTAAATGAGTAAACCATTTTTGTTTAGACATTCGAAATTTATTAATAAATTAAATAATTATAAAATATAAGCACTTATTTATTTACCTATATTTATTTTAATAATTAATTTAATATTAATATCCAGCATTTAGTCAAAAATTAAAAACTTATTTTTTTATAAATCTAGTCACTCGAATGTGAATTCTTTCAACAAAAAACATAATATTTAAATACACTCAGCCGGCCACTTTTATTCATTGTCAATAAATAAGCCATTTTCTATTTTTATAATGATGAACTTCAAAACTAGTTCAGTTCTATTTAATTAAACTGTTCTATTTTAAACAATGCATATCCTTCAAAATATTTTTTTTATACTTATCAATTGTTTAATAATAACCCACAATAGGATGTTCATAATCTTACATTTCCTTTTGCAAATTTATATTATTTACCATTCAATTTTTAATTTTGTTTACAACTTTTACAATATTACAGTTTCTCGTGATGAATACGAGTATTGGTATGTTTCCCGATTAGCTTTAAGATATCTGTATAGTCTGCATTCATTGTAATGTTGATAAACTCTGTTTAACTATCCTTTATAGCAATTTAATAACAATTTACTAACTATTATAACAATTTACTAACAGTTACAACAATTTAATATCAATTATAAAAAATTTAATAACAACCTTTTCCTTAAAAGTTGTTTTAATGCTGCCATAAAACAATATAACTTTATCCTTCGTAAACGTAGTTGATTTGCTTTTTTGGCATTATATGCCATATTGGTTCCTCTATTACTAATGACCGTTGCATTACTCTTAGTAATTATAATAATCAGTTGTTCAAACGCAATGACATGACTACATTATTTATATGATGAAATTTGAAAAATATCGATTATGAAAATTTAAATTATCGATTTAAACACTTGGTTGAGTGCTTTATAGGCCCCTGGCCCTGACGATAACAAAATCTTAAGTTGCGGTCAATTTTTTGCATGATCTATCCTCTGATTGTTGTTTTCCAGTTTTTTGGTCCGGTTTATCAAGTTCCGTGGCATGACTTACTTACCATCGAATCATGTTCTAGGCCTGTCGCATTGTTTATAAGTATGATTTAGTGGGTGTTTATCTGTACAAATACTTTTTAGAATCTGAACCCTGTATTTCCTCAATAATGTACATTTTCTTAAATTCTATAAAAAATTGCTATCTACTTTTATACGTTTTTCCTCGGTTTGAGAAGTTTTTGCTATATCTGCAGTGTATTTTGTTTTTATCTGATTTTTCACTAATTTGAACTGTAATTTTGGATTTAAAATATGGATTTTAAGAAAAAGTAAAACGAAGCCTTATTTATATATTTTCAATCTAATAATATATCTTAATTTGAAGACCTTGCAGATACATAATTCAGCAGATCCAAAATATGTAAATCTAAGAACAGAATAAAAACGGGATTGAGAAGTTTTTCGCATCGTAAATTTTCTATGAGAGGATGCAATATTAGTATAATATTTTACTATGTTAACATGAGTAATAATAAGTATAATATTATGATAACGTTTATTTAAGTGATTTTGTACTTCGTCATATTATGAAAATATCAAGTTACTATTTAAATTAAAGAGAACGCTAAAATTGTCTACCGCATTTGATTTTTTCAGTATTTGTCACTTACTGTATCCGGAAGTATTTGTGTGTGGAGTTTCCTTGACGGTGACGAAAATAAATTTATTACATTACTTACTATTTTAAAGTTTACAAGCAGCACCAACTTTATATTATGTTAGAGGGAACAGTAATCTCAACATTTTTGTGTGCTTTAATATCTTTGATGAATTGAATGATGTACTTCATAATATACTTAACTTGATTGAACATAGGTAATAAATAAAGGAAGTTATTTCCTCTATGGACTCACTATGTAAACTAACATACGTTTCTTATTAACTCAAATTATATTGTTTATTGAAATTCCCGGGGAAAGTCTATTGTAGGTATCGACTATGAAAAACATAGAAATTTCCCCAAATTATTAATAATATCTGGAATATCAAGTATATACTATAGAATGCTATAGTTAAACTTTGAAAATTGTTTTAACATTATTTAATTTTTTTATTTACCTACTCTACATTAAGTTCAGTATTAATTTAATAGTTGCTTGTGTGTGTTGTAGTTGTCGTGAATATTTATTCATTTTACTTTTTTAAATAATTATTTATCTTTTTAATTTTTCACCTTGAAATAGATTTGTAAAAAGTTGATAGTCAAGAATATATTCAACGTATTAAACAAAATTGTAATTATTAATCCCTTCTTTTTATGAACTGTAATTATCGTATTTTGTACCATTTATTATTATTTATCATCATGACATTAGTTTGCAGTCGCTAATAAAAATTTAGCTTTGTTTTTTATTAAATATATTTTTAGCGTGTACATATTCATTGTCTTTTGAACTCAGGCATAGTCTTCTTGAGTTCCTATACACTGTTAGAGTCCTAATTAAAATGTAATTCAAACGTTCATTTAAATTTGGTCACAAACACATCTATTTAAATATATTCTAAAATATATTGATTACTGAGAAAGGCGATTCATATTCAATAATTGAAGTAACTTTAAAGATTTTAGACATACTAATTTACTGTAGCATTTTATAAACATTTAACTTTATAAAATTATTAAGTAATACCCCTAACTTACTCTTTTATGAATATGGATAAAAATTTTGCAAAGTAATATGAAATTAACAATAATTTTGTTTCTACAATGGCCATTTTATCTCTTTGAAGGTTAGAGAACTGTGTATAAATTTTCATCTATAAAAATTAATTTCAATAAAAAATATTAATTGTATTTTTAAATAATGCAGAAACAGGTGACTGTTTAGGCCCTCAAAAACAATTTCATAGAGTACAAATCATGAACGTTACGTAAATCCCAGTAGCCTATATCCTAAAATTAAGGCCATTATACGAGTATATTGTTGAGCGATAGGATCTTTAGAGTTTAGTGTTTAAATTTAACCTACCTTAATATGTTTTGTTACATTTTCATGGAAAGAAATTTAGTTGGGCATACTTGATGTAATCTGATTAGATTGACGGATATCGATTTGCTGTTTAACTTTCCAATGTAATACGAGTTCTATTTTAAATATGTTCTTTAGGACAGCAATACACAAACTATTCAAACAGTTTAGTTAGCAAAAAAAATTAAATCACCCTTCGACGTCACCTAGAGTCTTGTTAACGAAATAAATCTACCTTCTTTTCGGGTGATATACGAAGATCTGATCTGTATAATGAAGTCAGCGATTATTTATGTAGCTGTACAATCACACCGAACTCAGAAGAGCAAGTGAAAAATATTTTCTTATGCACATATATTTTAACATAGACTTATTTTTTCATGACTTTGGTCTAATAATACCGACGAATGTTTGAGTCCAATAATTTTATTTTTCTTACTTCAGTTACTTTTGCATTATATTAAACATTAATAATAATCCTTTTTTTTCATCATATACTTCAAAATGCTTAACTTTTAAAATGATTATGCCAAGTTTGAGAATGATTGATTTATCAGAAATACTGATCCTGATCATCTGGGCCGCTAAAATATATGGCTCTGGTTCTAAGCTTAACCCTATGAGGTAGTCAAAGTGTGTTTCACATAGCCCGTGAACAATTAACGTGATTTCATTATTCCAAAATGTGCGATTTGTTAATTTTTGTTCATAATTTTTTATATAGTTTTTATTGCGTTATTATATTTCTAAAAATGTAATTTAATATAATATAGTTTTTGTTAATTGTAATAAGATAGTATAATTTTCTTCAAAACGTTCAATTTCTGATATACATTTTTTTTCAACCTTTATTATAAACATTTATACTATTCTATATATCTTTTTAAATTTCTTCAAAAGAGGACATTTTGCATATTTTATATTATGTTCATCTATCGAGATAAAACGTAAGGATTCGAAAAAAAATATCACTTCAAAAAAACTAATTAGGCTATACTTAAACAAAAAACCCACATGCAGAACACTGACTGAAAGAAATACAGATGTTATAAATCCAAATATGATGTATTGTCATGAACCCTGGTGAACTTTTATTATTTCTTTTAATTATCTTCTGCGTCATTATTCTAAGATTATTGTATTTCTGTGGGTACTTAATCTAATTCTTCTACCATTAAGACTTAATGGTACCTAGAAGAATTGGAAGTACCGTGGCGTTTTGATGTATTTGTTTTATTTATTAGTGTATGTTTTTTAATGTCACTTGTTTCATTATATTAAATATTGTTTATTTGAATTTCAATACAATAAACAAATTCAAGTTGAATTCTATTTGGAATGTAATTAGTATAGAAAGCTTTATTTTGAGTCAAGTAAACATAATTTTTATCTACGTGGCTGTATTGAATTGTTCAAATTGAAACATATAGAATAAATTAAAATTTTCATTTCCCTTTAATGAAATAAATCACTGAGATGTCTCTCTCCCACTGATAAACTAAGTCAATAACCTTTTCAAAAGTTTTTCGTTTGTCTAATTTGATTAAAATGCATAATGTGAATTAGATGTTATATTTCAACGAATTTTGACATTATATATAATATAGAGAATTGTAAAATTAAATTCAATTTACCTATGTTGGAGATTTCTATGCTACATATTGACAGACTGCAGTGTGTTTTTTCTACCGGGTACAATTTTACTTTTTTATTTTGAAAAATTTATAATAATTTTGATAATATTTCATGATGTGATATCCTCACCTGGAATATTGTACACATTCGAGTTATATTTCTGTCATTTGAAGGCAATGGCTTCAGGGTAGATTGATATACAATGTCTATTTCATAAATAGCTCAATGTTATGTTATTGTAACTTTTACTATTCAACTGTAAACAAGGCTATTTTTAACTATTTTACAGCGTAACAGATTTTATTATGTTTTTACATTTTAATTTAATTTTCTTAAAGTCTGATTCAGTTTTGTGAAAATAATGTAAAAACAAAGGCCTTCTTAAGTAATGGTATCCTAATGAGTAGGTAACATGAAATTTAAAGTTAAAAGTGCCATAAAATATTATCTTTATACAATATAAAAGTGTCAATTATATTTAAAATTTGCTTTTGACACTACCAGACAGGATTCATAGTAGACTAGTGGTTTATCTCTGGTAGGATACAGCTACGTCATCTGATAACTATCCAATTTTTAATCCAATTTATGCAAATTATTATAGTATTATACATAATTAAATTGTGTAGAACGCGAATCCTTACTAATAAATATAATTTATACCTATATTCTTCTTTTTGGATTTACTTACATTATTAATTAACTTTAGTCCATAATAGTGTTGATATATAATAATGTTTAATACGGCATTTAACGTAATTACATTAATCGAACATAAGTAATCCCCTTCTAAATAAGGTTTTAGTTCATGTGACGACTTTCTTTGTGAATATTCTATGCGAAAATTTACGGACCTTAAAATGTGAAAAATAAAAACCAACTCTATTTACTAAAAATAATACTTTAAAACTTAATTTAATAAATTAATCGCAATTTTTTAACGAAATATTCCAATAATTCTTCGACTATATTAAGATGTTTATGATAATTCTGCAATTGTTAAATGCTGACTGATTTTATGGATGCTGCTTACATTGGCAACATAAAAAACTGGTTCTATATATACTTTTTTAAAGAAAATATATTTAAAAACATTTATTAATAATTCCAGGTTTCTACATTTTTAAAGCTGTTCTTATTTATAAAAGAAAATTAATTGCAATAATTATATTTATAAAACACTGAGTGAAATGTTGGCAAAATAAAGATAAATAATAATACAATTTATAGGAAGTGTCATGTATGTTTGTCATTAAAAAAAAATTGATTTGTTATGTTATTCAATTAAAATTTATTTTTAGATTAAAATTTTACCTATTTCTGTAAACTTATTGTATTTTATCTAGGATATCGTGTTTATGGGGAAGGTGTAACAGTAACACTATTAATTCTAATTAATTCTAATTTTACAAACGTTGACAGTGCTAAAAGTTTTCCAGTAATTTTTTTAACACTTTTTCAAGTAGAAATTTACTAAATAACGGTGTAGTATACAACTTCCTTTGTATCGTCCTACTTGTTAACCATATCCGACTTCGAGACTTACTTTTTTCACGCTAATAATCATGCAGTTTGTTTTATTGTTATTTTGATCATTTTACATTATAAATTTATCTTATATAAATATTATTATACTATTTTTCAATTTAACACTAAAGTTCAAAACAATTTCAAGGATTTAAAAAAATCATCTGTTTGTCTTTTTCAGTTTTTACCTATAGTAGGCTATGTTGTTGTTTTGTTGTATTGAGGTCATTGCCTCAGCGATAGCCGCTGAACCTCCTTGAGAAGGGCGGCCAACTGCGTCGGTTTGCTCAGGGCCGTCGCGAGATCCGGGTTAGGTCCTCCAAAGAGGCGGGTTCTGGTTGTGTAGAGGGCAGGGCAGCTGATGACGATGTGTTCAGCTGTTTAATGGGGGTCCCCGCAGAGAGTAGGCTATTAGTTAGTTTCATGTTCTGAAATCTATGCACGGCATCGCTATATATTCAGGACACCCACAGTACCAAAAACTCTATTTTCTCCAAAAATAGCCACATCGATATTAGAGATGCGATATACAAGTATATATACTGTTTAAAATTATACACTATTGGAGCCATACAAACTAAACTTTTATTTAAATAGGTATTATTAAACGTTTACGCATGGCACTAATTTTTGTCTCCTTTATTCATTTTAATTTGAATTGTCATCAAATTGTAATAATTATTGTGATATTATATAGGTCAAGAATTAACAGCATTATTTTCTATGCTGTACATCGTAACTGTCATAAGATAGTTCTTTTATATATTTTAATTCATTGTAAATCGTAAAATCAAAGTGTAGAATGAGTATTACCGTTGGATGCCTTTATATTATAGTTGAACTTAATGTACCTTCGTATGTTGAATGATTTTTTCTAAAATGTTTATATTAATGTTTACATTGCTATGTTTATAAATAAACTATCTACTTTTTGCGAACTACCATATCACTATTCGATCCAAAGAAATTTATTATCCTAAACGTTTAGTTCGTGAAAAAGTAGATTGTTACTTTTAAAACATGGCAATCTATTATTGTATAATTCATTTTTTAATAATCTATCCATGATGGTTTATCAAACGTTGTCCAATGACCCAACGAATATTTAATAGAACTGGAAATATTATAAACTACAGATAGTTGTCATCCTAATTATTCTAATCAAGACATAATTTATTTTAAATTATTCAAAATTATTTAATCAAAAAAAGTTATGGAATACCGTTTGATATTTTCGACTTAGCCTGTATATTACGGTAATATATTATTACACATATTATTTATACAATTTATATTTACTTTTTTGAAAGTTTAAAATGTTGACATTTTATGTGGGATTTAAGATTATTTTTTCATGAAGATCTATTTGTGTCGTACAAGTGTGTTTGTTATTTCAATTAATTGACATTTGCAAAAGACATGGGCGTATTTATAAATACTGCAGTATTTTTGTTAGCCAACACATTAAATAGAATTATTTAGAAATAGAGTGACTCTAGCTTGTGTTAAATATCATGGAAACTAAGTGGAAAATTTCCAACCTTTCGACATGAAGGAAACAAGGCTCCTTTATATTTTCTTTTCCCGATGGTACATAAATCATATATTGTGTTCATAATAATGTGCAAGCAAACAAGAAAATTAATTATAAATAATTTTATTTTTACTTTATGATACACACTATAATGTTTGCATTATTCTATTATATGATGTAGATTGAATTTATTCAAAAAAGCAAAATCTAGTAATTAAAGTTTATGTGCTATGCTTTTCAATATGGCATTATTTATAATCCAGCCAACTGGAAGCTCAGCATAATTAATTTTTCTTATATAACTTTTAATATGCAAGTTCAAAAACGATACGTTTTCGTACGACTGCGTTCATGAATGTAAAAGCTATTACCTTATTTTGAGGTAGATAAACAAATTCACGATAACAATAAATTAATAATACGTTTTTTAAATGTTAATAATAATAAATGATTTGTGTATTTATAATATTAATTATAAAATAATTATAAAAAATATATTTCGCCATGTATGCCTTACTTTTGCAGTTCGGCTTTTTTATTATACTCATCATTTTATTTTTTGCATAGATGTTCACATAATTTGAAACTATAAAACAAAATTTTATTATTTTAGGGTTACTATATAAAATGTTCAATATATATTTCATTTAGTTTTATAAATTTAATTTTAAAATAATCAATTTTTTATTAGTATATTTTACATTAAAATTTTATAATTTTCGTTAAATATATCGTTTTTCTATATCATACTAACATTAATATCTTATAATTCACATAAGTACTTCTAAATGAGCTTATTCCCATAACAGGGCTAAAATAATTGATATAAGTAATAGGGGGCTATTGTACAAGTTCAGAATGTTGACCACATTTAAAATTATTCTACTTACCAATCAGACCAACAAGATGTTATCGTTAGTTTATCTTATCAATAAAAACTAATTATTTTCTTTTTGAATTTTTATTACACATTTTTAGATAACGTATTTTTTATTGATTTTCTATCGCTTCGTTGTTTTTGAAGCCCTATAGTATCCCCCACCTCCTCTAGACAACAAAACGTTAATACAATCATGTCATGTATATACGTATTCTATTAATCATTATATAATTATTAATACTAGCATAATTTCAACATTGATTTATTATCTATAATATACCGATCTCATGTTCCATGTATGTCAACCATTTTATATTTGGCCATCTCGAATTATTTATTTTTAGCTCATCATTGCCGATTACTGTCAGGTAGGTTTTCTGAAATTAATTTGCCAAATATGATTTTTGCTTGCTTCAGCTTCATTTTTTACAATAATTTGGATTTTACTAAGTAGTGTAGGTATATATACATAAATCATAATTTTTATGAATGTTTCTATTTATATAATGTGCTATGATGTTGTATTATGGTAAATGAAATAAATGTGTTATTGCGATTAATTAAAAAAAGAAAAGCAAGCTTTTTGTTAGTCGACGATTCAGGAATTTACAAAAACAATTATAAAGAACCATAAATATTAATTCAAATGTAAGTTTCAAATTACATTAGCAAAATTTATATATTCGGGAAATTAATTATAATAAATTACATTTAACTGAGATGTATTACAAGGTCAATTAATATTGTCTATAAAAATAGTAAGTTTACCCTTTTTTAAGTCAAGACAATTTGGTAATAAAGTCTATTATAAAAAATAAATGTTTAAATAAAAAACCTATTTCTCTCCTTCTTAATTTATAATCTTCCACTTTCTAAAATGAATACTCCAAAATCTCGTTCTACTATAGGGCCAGATTGTCCCAAATGAATAGGAGCTCCATTATCATGTATGTCATCTAATTTTTTAACACTTATATTTTTATGTCCATTTATATAGTCTAGAGTCTATTTTTTATTTTTCAATGTACTATAAATGGATTTTTTTGCAATGTGATCCATATATTACATTTTATGAATTACATGAGTATCTTTTACTGTTGTCTGTGTTTTTTTGTTATTGGTAAATAATATAGCAAGAGAGCCAGAGTGTATTTAACGGCCCTATTTAACTGTCTTTTAAATGATATAGTCTCTTAAAAGAAAGTATTTGTAGTTCTAAAATTATGTTTTTTAAGTTTTTCATTTGAAATAAGTATGTTAAAATATTTACGGAGAATTTTACGTAAAGATTTATAATTATTATATTTTAATTATACTTTTTTCCTAAATTGTATAGTAAAAATAGAACACCAAAGTAGGATAGGAAGGGGCAGATCGAGCACATTTTTTGACATTTGAACTTAATACTTAACCTTTGGCTATACCCCCTACCCACCCGCTACTCCCATTATATATATTTTTACGATCCGGATCATAATGCGTCAAAATCTTTCATTGGGTATATCTTTTTAGGGTAGTAACCTGTGGCAACCAAAGTTAATATGATGACTCACAAATATAGGATGATATGTTTATACTACTTACAAATATTTGTAAGTAATATATAACCTTAACAATTTTAATTAGTGTCTAATTACAATATAATCTTATTATTTAATTATAAATATATTGTTTTTAGTCAATTTTTAAAATTTTTGACGAAAAATGACGTAATTTTTGTTTTTAGCCCATAACTTTTGTTTACAACTTATGACAATTAAACTTGGTATGCTGACTCACTAACATAAGCGAAATCGTTTATACTACTTAATTTTTTTTTGTAAGTAGTATAATATTTTTTTAAATAATTTTATTTCTGTCTACTTTGTATAATTTAAAAAAATTATAATAATAAATAGCATTCAATGTCATTAATCATGTGTGCTTCAATTATTCAAATTAAAGGAATTTGTTTTGTGAATTTATAATTTGATGAACATTTACTTATTTAGATGGTGATATTGACACATCTAATAATAAAATGCATCCATTATATTAAAGTACATATTCATCTCAAACTTTATATAATGGATTACTACTGTGTAAAAATAATAAAAATTGGAATCATAAAAATTGTTCTATATTGGTTTGAAAAAAATATATTTGGGTCTATTTAGTCGGAATTTTCATCGAAATCAATCTGTAAGTAGTAAAATCAAGCTGAGGGAACTAGACTTAGTCAGAATCCTCATTGAAATCATCGTGCAATATATGGCCATAATACATCACAATGGTAAAATGTCTACAACTCTATCAAATTTCAATCGAATTAAAAAAATAAGCACTGACTCATAGCTATTCTGCTAGTCTATCTATTTAATTTCATTCTACTATATAAAAATATAAATTGTTTTAATCAGCTGTAAATCACTAAAATGTCTTTAACTTTGTTAAATTTCAATCGATTTTCAAAAAATTTACGCTAACTCATAGCTATTCTGATTGTCTAATTTTTATATTTTATTTTACTATATATAAAATATAGTTTTCTATTAAAAGAATTATACTACTTACAAAATAAATTAGGTAGTATGAATGATTTGGCATATGTTGGTGAGTCACCATACCAAGTTTGGTTTTCATAAGTAGTAAAAATCAAAAGTTATAGGGTAAAAACAAAAAATTACGTCACGAATGACATCATTTTTCGTCCAAAATTTAAAAAATGGTATAAAAACAATATTTATAATAATGTATAAAATATATTAATATTAAGAGTAATATAAAATGTGATTAGACACTCATTTCAAT
The DNA here is from genome assembly GCA_034780555.1 of Coelogynopora nodosa. Classification (NCBI taxonomy): domain Eukaryota; kingdom Metazoa; phylum Platyhelminthes; order Proseriata; family Coelogynoporidae; genus Coelogynopora; species Coelogynopora nodosa. Next base: position 9,479 of record JAUZND010046889.1, on the reverse strand, counting down.
GTTTAAGGTTATATCGTACTTACAAATATTTTGGGGGTAGGGCTTATGGCCAAAATTCAAAAGTCAAATCGTGTGCTCGAATAGACCCTTCCTATGCTACTCACCAATATCTAGAATTCCTTGTGTCAATCAGGATCATATTCAACTCCATTCTTTAGGAAAAATTCACCGTAAACATTTTAGCATGATTACATCAAATAAAAGACTTAAAAACAATTATTAGAACCACCAATACTTTCCTTTATAAGACTAGACTACCTAATTTTAAAAACAGTATAATACACTCTGGCTGTTCTACTGAATTATTTCCCAATCTTAATCAAGCAAATAAATGCCTGCGGCATGAAAAATTTTAAATACTGCAATCTTTTAATAAAAAAATAATTTAAAAACAGATAACACTAGAAAAGGCTCTTCTTGTAATTCATAAAATGTAATATATGGATTACATTGGAGCAACACAAAATGTGAAAAATTAGATGACATACATGATAATCGAGCTTCTATTCATGTTGGAGAATCTGACCATGTATATAGTAGAACGAGATTTGGAGGTATTCATTTTAGAAAGTGGGAGATATAAAAAATAAAGACTGGGAGAAAATAGATTTTTTTAAGTATATGACGACTTTATCACCAACTGATCTTTACATAAAAATGGGTAAACATATTTCTATTTATAGTAAACTTTAATTCACATTAAAAAAAATTAATTATTAATCTCAATTAAATGTATGTTTTGATAATTATTAATTAAAATGTCTTGATAAAGTTAAATCTATTTCTGAAACGTCAACCAATATAAAACTTGTTTTTATTTTAAATAATAGGTTATGCTTTGGGTTTCCTCATTTATATAATTAAATATTTTACTTAAATATATATTTTGTTTTTTGTTAAAATTTTATAAACTTTTTTTATTTATTTCCATTAGTAATCGACTAAATTATTTTACACATTAATCTGTTTTCACTTTCTATAAATATTTGTTTATGATACAGAGTTTTGTGACTCAATATATTTTAATTTCCTTTTCATAATTATATAATATTTTTTTTTAAAATAATTTGTGTTCTATTGAAATATATAAGCTTATAGCTATATTTTACACTTATTTCATAGCAATTATATGAACTACTTTTTGTCTCATTTAACAATGGTGTTGCATGGTAAGTTCATCGTGGTGTCAATTAGTTAAACGGTAGCATAGCATAATACAACTGGTCTATCATTCATCAATAATATTTCACATAGTATGAAATATTTCTTGACATTATGTTTTTACTTTTTTATTCGGACAAATGTAAATTTTCATTCTCTGTTAAAATGCATCAAAGACTATTATATATTTAAAGTGCATGTCTAGATTTGTTTTCTCTACATTTTATACTTGTTAGTTTTTATTTAAATAAAGTTAAATACTAATTATACTAACAAAAATATCAGAAAACTACAAAATACTTAATCAATCAAAAGTATTAATATACGAAAGATACAGTAATATGTAGTGTCAGATAACAATATTTTGATTATTTAGCTTTTAATTCAATTGGAATGCATATAATATATATTCATTTTCTTCATCATTTACTTGTATTATTTGAATAAAAGAGTATAAACTATAACGTTTGTATCCTGATACCTGCCGCGTAAGGTGACCACGATTAATGAGTAATGTAAAGTTGTCAATGACAATTTTTTTACAGATTATATATGTTTATGTATATGATTATATGATGTAAATGTGTAGTGTATAGTCTTGGATTCCAAGAAAACTAGAATTATAGATGTCCCCGCGCTGGGCATAATATATTATTTAATGTTTCTTCCATAATATTATAAGCCTTTATCAACTACCGGTAATAAAGCACTGGAAATATATTTTTTAAATAATTTTACTTACAAACCTAACATTACTCACAGTCATTCTAAATATTTGGCAGAAACTTTGTGGAGTGTGAAAATAGTAATGAATCGCTCTTGTTGATCTTGTGAAGTTTTTGGTGATATATTATTGTTGTTAAATGTTTTTGAGAGGTTAAATTGTTACTTTCTAAGCTTCACTGCTGGTTATAACAGACTTATAGCCGATATCTGCGTGTTAATGTGTACGCACAATACTCATGTTTTTATCGGCAGCTTACCTATGAATTAGAATAGGAAAGAATATATTTTGCTGCATTTTTGACGGAATTCGATAGTGTAAATTCCAGTTTCTTTTTCTTGACACAGTAAAAATTGATTATTTTTTGCTTCAATATTAAACGAGTCCTATATATGTCAAAATTTAACTCTAAAAGCATTTGCCAACCAGGCGGGGTGCTGCGACACGACATTCCGCAAAATGTTGAATACATACTTTACTTTTAGCCTATTTACACCAAGCGCGACGCTTATACCCAACGCGACGAAACAGAAGGTGAAATTAGTTAAAAATTTCTGCGACACCGCGCAACGAAATACGCATGTCAATGCAAATAGTCTATAAATTATGTAGAAACATTAAAATGTTATACGTCACGCTGGCTTAGAGAGAACTGAAATTACTTCTTCGTAGCGAAAAGCTCTGCCGCTTACAACTCTGTTCATGCAGACAAACAAAACACTACTTGGTGTTTGAATTTGCTTATTCTTGTTGAGTTTATTGAAAAAAATTCAGAACATTTTCTTAAATTTGTTTATTATTGTCTGTGACTATGTATATATCGTCAAAATTACATGTTTTAGTTTTTATTGTTTACTATCGTTTGCTAGCTGTAATCTAATTACTAATCGTAGGATTACTCTTTTTTTGCATTTATTTCCGTTTTATCTGATAGTAAGATATAAGTAGTAGAACTTAACGTGTTCAACAGGGAACATTTTTCATTTGTACTTTTTTCTAATTCTTATAAATAGTATTTGAGATGTTTGAAGGTATTATAATTGTATCAAAACAAATGTTTTCTTTTAATTTTTGTTGATAAACTCATTGTACCAATATACCCCTTTCAATGTATGTTAATTGTAAATACAAATATTCCAGCGTAATTTAATTATCAAATGAAAACAGTATCACTATGTACTCAGTACTTTTATAAGACGAACGCGTTCTTTATGTTAAGAATATAAATTATACATCTTAAATGCACAACCTCATTAGACATCAACCCTTCAGCTATGCTATGTATAAGATTTATATAAAGGATAAAAATGTTTCTAAACACGCTCTATGCCTCCAATATTTTATAAACGGTGCATATATACAATACTAATTCGCAGTCTTGTTTTATACATCGAGTCATGTATTTATTCTTTTGTTGGTGTTATTGCAATCTGTAATGGTTTTTATATTTTTAAGGTCAAGATCAAGAAAAGAGTAAGTAATGTTGGGTTTTATTTTGTCATCTCACTAGTCTTTGCTGTTCGGTGATTCATGAAATAATGCTGTTTATTATATATATAACATGCCATATGACGCTTCTCAATAATTCAAATTGCTTTTACTTTTACAAATTTGCGATTTATACAGTGTGTAAATTTTCACTAAATAATTTAAGATAAAAATATTATTATATTATTTATGTGTGTATTCTTAAGAAATTATTCGAAATATTCGATATAGAAATGTGCGCAGCTTTGTACATATGTATTTATGTGTTTCTTAATAAAATTAAAACTTTAACAGCGGTTACTACCCTCCTACTTTTTTTAATTTTCGTGATCCAGGTTAATTATATTTTTATATATAAAATAGGTTGAAATATTAAATTTTCGTATATAATTATATTGGAATAACTTTTATCGAAATTGAAATAGTTTTTTTAATTATACCCTTGATAAATTTTATATTGTGACATTTTCCTGTAAAAACCATACAGTTATGCATGTTATCAGAGATCTCTTTAAATAGGACAATAGAAACTTACTTATTATTGGTCGGTTAGAACAATTTGTTCAATTATATATAATAATACTTTCTATGACGACTTCAACTATATTATGACAAAACATTATTAAATAAAAAACATTTATATATTTGATATTAAATATACGATCAATGATTTCGAGTCATGTTCTTGAGTCTGTATTTTGCAAAATAAATACTGCTACGAAAAATTTTAATAATTCAATTAATTCATTTATTTTTTATTCGGAATTTATACATTCTGATTATATCTGTTGTATTAGAAAATATTAACCAATGAATATTTTATTGTTGTATTGTAAAATCCGTGATAGAATATGCTACATTAGGAAATGTAAAATTCACTTTATATAAATCACTTAAGATAATTTAAACCTACTTTTTACCTAGTAAATCCAATTTTTACTGTAACTGAAATTCTTCATTTGACATTGCATTTTAATTGTTAGTAAGTGTATTCGACAATTGATTTAAGGTTGAAATAGCTTTCTGTCCGCTATAACATTCTTAGAATTTAAAATTAGGATGCCTTTAAAATTATTGAATGTATAATGTTTTTTAACTGTTTAGCTCTTTAGAAACCTTTTCATTTAAATAAACCCCCATAGAAACTCAAACCCGTCTTCAAAGATAAAATTAAAATGTCTGATTAAAAAATGAATATGAAAATTACATTATTCAGTCAAACCCACTTAATACGTATACGCTTAATACCCATTTTAATGGTTATTAAAACCATTTTAAGTCGTAGGTCCGCATATAACGTATACTTTGCGTGGTCCAGTTTTATTTGTATATAACTGCTATATAAATAGTTCGTTTATTACGTATTTAACTTAATAAGTATACCGGTTAATAAGTAGGTCTTGTTGGTAAAACATATATATTTACTCGTTTAATGCGTAGCATCACACAAACTTATTAACTAAAAGTGTTATCTATAAATATTTATACAAATAATCTGCGGGCGTTGTAGACATTATATGCACATTTAACGTATATTTTTCTAACTAACTGTATTTATTATTACTTATTTTTTAACTTTGTATATATGTATTACATATGTATTTAAATATTGTGACAGTTAAATAACATATGAATAATATGTGTATAAGGATATAATGACTTTGTTTTGACTTCTTTAACTGTATATATATGAATATCGGTTAATAAGTAGGTTCTGTTATTACGTATAATTCGTCTGATCCCAAGGTATACGTATTAAGCGGGTTTCACTGTATATAGTTACATTATCAATTTATATTCAAAATAAAAAACTTCACAATTATTGGTGGCAAATTATCAATAACGAACTTTTTGTGATATTATATTATGACAGATTATGACATCTAAAACGTTCCATGGGTACATTTATTTCGCAGAATCACAAGGTACATCATGAAGCATAACTTATTCAAGCATATGATATATTCCCAATTAGAAATATTTTAACGCTAATTTTATTACTTAGCTTCACTTCAATATTTAATTTTGGATGACTTATATAATATTTTTGTTATGTGCAATTAATAACAAAAGATGAACACAAATGCCTATTTTGGTATTTAATATTGATATGATATCTAATTTTAATTATGCTCATTATAGACATGCCTTTGAAATTATATCTGATATTTTTTTACCATAACATACTTAACTTTATTGCTTTAGTTCATTAAATATATTTATATATTTTTTAGATACACTGTTGTTTAGACACGCATTGTTTAATTTAAAATTACTAATTTACACTAATAAAACTCAAATATTGAACTTTACAATGTGCTATAATTTATGTTATTGAAGTAACTAAGGAAAACTGCATGTTTGTTTTATTGTTCCTTTAAATTATTTAGGCAGGTTTGTAGGTTTGATTTTCTATATCATGAGTCATACAAATTATAGAAAATGTGTGTTCCAGATGAGTGACCATGACTTGGGTACACCTTTAGGTTGTAGGCACATTAGTTTATTGTGAGTGATCGTGTATTTTGAAAATATTGTGTTCGATTAAGCTTTTTTATAATGTTGTTTTCAGCACCAAATGATTATGTGATCTGCATGTTTGTTAATTTTATTGATGTTTTTAAGAAGTTAAACAAATTTTAATTTATTTTTAATTTTCAAGTTTAATATCTAAAGAAGTTAAACATCTGTTTCTTGTAACTTTGATAAATTACTGAAACAGAATAAAAGATTGCAATTCTCAAAACATATCTTAGCAACATCAGCAACAATTACTTTTTTTTAAATAGACAATCCCATTATTAGCATCACATAGATTAGTAATTACACATACTAAAAGTCACTGCCAAAACAAGATTATTATTACATACCTGTTAGAAAAAACATCCAAACACAATGTATCTACGATTGAAAAAGAAAAACAATTGTACTCAACCTATTTACCATCCCCCAAAAAACATACTATCATTCCCAAAATATATAATTCCTCTCCAACTAAATATCATGTCTTGATAAAAGATCACAAACTCAAAACACATCTAGCATGTAATATTTCCAATTAGAAATAATTTTAAACCTTATTTTCTTACTTCGCTTCATATCAATGATTTCGTAATAATTGATTATATAATTATTATTATAGAGTGTAGACTATGAAGTTAATCACGTTGAACATCACAAAATGCAAATAATTATTGTGTAATTAGTGTAATATGATCTCGTATTTCTATGAAATAATAACGTGAAATTATATGATTTTATTTTTTAACTTCTGTAATCTCATTTATAAAACAGTTGTTAACTTTTAAAATAATTAGTGGTTTTGTATAAATTCTTTCGTAACCGTAACTAACCACTCACAATGACTTCAATGTTTATAAAATTTTTATACAGGAAATTGTATTATCTCAACTGCTTTGTTGTAAATAAGTTTATACCTTTTCAAAAAATAGTTTTATTTTTTTTACATCCGTGTATAGAACTTTGATGAAAAAGTGTATATTTGTTTAACATTTTTTACTCAGAATTGTATTTTATTCTTTTTTAAGATGTCATTATTCAATTTAATATACTCAAAGCATTTTTTAATACATTTTAAACTTTATTTGTATAATTCAATTTCGACGTTTATAAGTAAATATTTTTTCACAATTATGACGTCATCAATGACACAAAAATATATATTTAACTTTCGTCCCTAAGTTATTTTAAATATATACTGTATATATAAGTTACAAATATTTATTTAAATTCCCCGACAAGACATATTGAGCACCATCCCATTTTTGGTTGCATATTAAATTTTAGTTTCACGTTTTAATTGTGTTGACACTACTTATGTGTATTTTTAATTGTGTCAACACTACTTATATGTATTTTTAATTATGTCGACTATAAAAATATCTTTCATGTAGGTCATGCTACTCTTTTATACTCTTTCATACTAACATTGTATTGTAATGAATAATCCTTCATGGTGGTTGTTTACTTCTCTTCAAATAAAAATACAAGAAATATTACAAATAAATAATTACGCCTAAACATGGAAACGAATTTTCAACTCGCATTTTCCCAAACTTTAATTTATAAAGTAGACGTTATTTTCACGTCCAAATTTCAAGTCTCAGGGATTTTTTCAAAATTCCTCACCTAAGGTTTGACTATACTTCCAGATATGGGGTCGTAGACATATTATATATAGAGATAATTGGTCCACCAAATACCCCCTAGCCAAACCATCCACCTTCCTATTATATAACGCTTTGATTCCTGACCCACCCTTAAAATATATTAAATAGTGTTCCGACAACGCAGCTGTATCTTATGTTATATTGTAATGTGCAATGAGTGAGTGAAAAAATATATATATAAAACCAAACAATAACACCTTTTAACTTTATTTATAGTATATCGAAATATACGTTTTTCACTCTATTTGATTTTTTTCAAGAGTAAGCCAGCGTCGTCCAAACTCAAGAATAGGGTGGAAAATTGACATTAAGGCTCTTTGTCTAATGACGAAATTGTCAAACCCATGTTGACTAATATCATTTTTAATTACTAAATATCACAGCCCATATTTGTTCCCCAAACAAATTAATTTAAATTAAAAAATTAACTTGCGCTATATAATTATCAACCCCCCCTCATAATGTGGCATAAAAGCAGGCCGTACAATTCCCCCAGCAGCGTTTAATTTATTTAAAGTGTACGACTCCCCCCCTATGATGGTATAAACTTGACATTTTGGTCAATGGTCAAACCTTTGAAAATATTTATCTTTGGTTGCTTGAAGAGACGTAGTATGTAGGGGATTAATTATCTAATGCTATCCAGGCCTATTATAAATATGTATATAGCTACAAAGTAATACATTTCGGGTCTTTTCAAAAAGTATTTTTCTCGAAATCCACTTATTTAATTGGAAAACATACTCAATTAATTTTTATTTCTTAAATACCTTTTAGTTTTCGTTTCGGGAGAGTCATAAAAACGTCGGGAATGTCCTGTAAAGCATAATTTGCTAATATTATACAATAAAATAGATGTAACACAACTAATGTCAGCTGCAATATTTGAACCCAAAAACCGTTCAGTTTGAAATCCACCAAACCGGCTTACCTTAGGTTACAAGTCTGCCCCATAAATGTTATCGTTCGGGTTAAATTTGTACCAATGAACTGCTCAACAACGAACTCGCAGACTACTGATTTCGATCTTATTATAACATAAACAAATTATATTTCATACTTTTGAAATATAAAAACTATATCAATTTTTTATATGTAAAATATTATTGAATAGGTACCTTTTGATTGAGATTTTGATTTAAATTTTTAACTCTTTTGAATTTAAGTATTATTATGACAACTAGGCCTATCATATAAGTTAATTTTTTTTACAAAATATGGTTTTATTTATTTTTAATGCAGTGTAGTCACAAACATAAGCAGTTAGTAGTATGGAACATCTCTTTCTGCATAACCCCCCCCCCCCCCGAAACCGAAACTCCCACCCCCGACAAATGTAAAATAATTTTCAATTTTCGCGCCAACATTTTTTCAGCTAATCAGAATCGAGTATTTGTTTTTTGTTTACTATCGCTTCCTATTGGCTGGTCTAAACAATGTCAAGGTCGTTTCCGAATAATTTTAATTAAATTTTTTCCCAATACGATGCATTGTGGCCATGCAATGTCAGATTTGAATAATTTCAATGGGTATTCTGACTAAGCCGAGGTAGTTGGGTTTGATTTTACAACTTACCAATTGATCAGAGATTCATTAATGGTAGTAATCGATCGTTCAAGTACAAGTCGTATTTATTGTATTATATATACATAGGGTACATATTGTAGTCATATGATTAAGTCAGGGTCGTTGAGTACGATTTTAGCAGACGTGATGAATGAGAAAGAATGCCACTTATTATTATTAATTTCAAAAGTTACAGAGTAGGAAAGTGTAAGCATTTAGGGTATAACAAAAATATCAGTTTCACTGTTCATCATCGTCATCAGTAATGTCGACATAGCCTTCTCCGACTTGACCAGCTCATGCCCACTGTCCGACTTGCTGTCTAACTTGATCTCGAAATATGTACCAAC
>JAUZND010046878.1:5769-20107 GCA_034780555.1 Coelogynopora nodosa | reverse complement strand
CACGCCTATTTATATAAAATTAATAATTTCGTCGCGCGACGTCGCAAAAAAAGTTGAAATATTTCAACTTCCATTTTTGCCGCGTCGCGCTTGGTGGGCGCTAGTTCATTGAAAAGTATGTATTTCAACTTTTTGCGGCGTGTCGCGTCGCGTCGCGCTTGGTGGGCACAGGCCTTTAATTCGTGCGATTTTTTGTGTCCATTGATAACATTAAATATTCTTTTGGTTTGTTTATCGATCTCTAGTCACGGCTTAAATTTCTTTGATAAGATTTATGTTGTGCCGAAAATATATTTTTTGGGGTCTAATTACGTTATTGTGTGTTTATTTAATTTTGTTAACATACTTATATAATAAGTGCAATGTATTGACACAGTTCAATCTGTCTGTATAATATATTTAAGCATGTTAAAGGGGTTGTATAGACTACTCGTATTATTATAAATAATCATCTGCTCAACTCTAAATTGCTGCCTCAAAACTGGATTAAAAGCAATAAAACCCGCTTCCTCCCCCTACTACACTAACACCACAGGCCCGGCTTGTAGGCGCAGCGATCCACAACCTGGTCGAGGCGGCCAATACCGTAGTCCGTGCTGGCGGGGGAGGGGCAGGGGGACATCAACAGCCCCCACAGCCGGGCTCCCACGAGCGCCTCATCTCCTCCTCCCGGCAAGTGGCCTCTAGTACCGCCCAACTCCTGGTCGCCTGCATCGTCAAAGCCGATCCCAACTCGGAGCCGATGCGCCGTCTGCAGGCGGCTGGGAGCGGGGTGAAGCGAGCCACCGAGCAGCTGGTACGGGCTGCGCAGAGGGCCGGGGCCGCGGTAGCCTCTGCTTGCTCCACCTCCACCTCTGAGGGGGAGTCGGGGCCGGCCAAGGAAGGGGTGGTCGCCTCCATGCGCAAGGTGAGGGTGAATATTGGACTTCTTCTCGGAGGAATTGAAATTCACATTTCGTCGCTTTTATGTGCAAAGCAATCATGTGGTATATGATACATTTTAATCTGCCAATTTTAATCCTAAAATTAGTAGCAAGAATATCTTTGCAAACTTTGAATTTTAAAACTACCGAAGTTTCTTAACATTTTATTTTCCACATTATGACGATTTATATTAACACCGTTCAAATTTTACAGGCATAATATATTATATTCACTATTCGTAATTTCAATAAATAATCATTTCCCCAGTTGTGTCTACACACGTGAGATATTTTTTATAGACTTACAAATAGTCGTACCGAAACTTCGTGGTATTTCATGATAAAATTCGATGTCGCGACAAAAAAAGACCTATCTGATCTGTGTTGTTTTAAAACTTTTTCATAATATAAAAATTCGTGATATGTCTAATGATAATAAAAATATATATATTTAAATTTAATAGAAATATACTTATTCTATTTTTTTAAACTACAAATTGAAAATCTGTCAAAACATTAACTTGTTGATCTTTTAATATTTAATATTTTAAATTGCTGTAATTTTTCATTTGTATATTTGTGAAATCATTTTTTTACAGAGATAGAAAATTATTTAAAAACCTGTCAAATAAATACATTATCCGAAAAAATTAAATATATAATTTTCCATTTAAAAACTTCAATTGACGAATAATGAATTGGGGCTTTTTTCTATCAAAATATTAACTAAAATTCAGATAAGTAGTACTTTTTAGAAATTAATATAATTTGTTCTACTCAACAAGTAATTTAAAAATCTATCGAATACCAATTATTAACCAATACTTAATATTTTTTTAATTTATATGTCTCAATTTTTAAACTGTTTCTGTAATGTTTTAAAGTCGAGTTACCATATTGCCCAAACGATTCAATTGAGTGGCATTTATTAATTGATCCAATTCCTTTCCAGATTATCCAAACTCAATCAGACATTGGTGACAAGGAGAAGGAGCTGGAGAATCTCCGCGTTCATCTCGCCTCCATTCGCCATGAACAGGCGAGATCGTCGAAACTCATCGACGCCGAGTACACAACATCACACTAGCGGCTTGGACCTCGTCGCTCTCCTCCAAAACCAACTGAAGTCATTCATACGGTGTCTTCCTATACTCATATATATATATATACATATATCGTGTGCTGACAGATTATATCTTTCTTGTAAATAATTTAAGTCACTATGTATTTTTATGATTTATTTCGATGGGGATAGGATACTCATGTATTCTTTAAATACTTTCGATTTTTTTAATTGAAATGGTCATTGCTCATGTTTGTTATAATAGGATATTCACAGAGCAAGACAGTAAATTAAATATATCCCACAACGTCACGTGTACAGCATGTTTTAAAAATTAACTTTAATCATGATATTATCGGTGAGTTTTGCTTTTATTCTTCGGATCCAAAATAGCGTTTCCTCGAAAGAACATTTTATATTTGTTCATCAGCACATTTTATTTACAATATTTAATAAAATGTAATTATTTTGCAAAATCAACATTGTAATGTTTTTGACGAACATTTGTGTCTCGACTATTGTACTATTTAAATTATTTTAATTTGTAATTTAAGGAGATTATCAGAATAACCAGTAATACATTTGTAACAAAACAACGCATACATGAATAAATAAATACCTCTCTTTAGACTAGACTCTCAAAATTATTGAATAATATTAATCTATTAAAAATGTATGGTTCATAATTTTAGTTTAGTTGGTAAATGTATTCCAACAGTGTTTACTGGAGAGGATATTGGTTATTTTTTCATTTACGCCGTGATTTGTTATTAAATATATATATGTTTTTATATATGTTAGCTCATGATTCATTTCTAGTTTACATAAACATCGTTTTATATCTACAACCGTTCTTTAATCAAATTAATAGAAATATTACCGTCAAGTTTCGAATTGTCAAAAAAAATTATTTTGTTTGTTTCAAAATGTATTGAACGAATTTTGTATTTATTAATATATTTGTAATAATTAAGTGTTCAAATTTGTGTATCTAAATATATTGTTTTTGCAAAAGTATTTTTAAAAGTCTGTACGTGTTGTAATCCCCCTAATTTGTGGTCTATATTTGCTATTGTACATCTGGAATACTTGCAAGATTTATCGTGCATACTTTTTTGCAAGCATATAAACTGTCAATGTTGTAAAATTTCTTTGTGATATTATTAATTATACAGCTTCCTTATGCGTAAACAGCACCATTTCAAGATAAATATAGTCGCTACGTTATCGTTGATAAATAGATAGGTCTAATAGGTCACCTAGGACAAACTGCTGGATTTCAGTAGCTCTCAAAGATTACTTTAATATCTTTCCAAACGATCGTTTGATTATGTAAGCGAGCTCTTCAACCCGATTTGTGTCATTTTGAACCGCAGCGGCCCGCCCACCCTTTCATTTCCGACATCTATACTATATCCATATATGAATGTTAAATGTAAACTTTAAAAATGTTGGCATTACTTGAATTAAATATTAAAAAATATACAAAAATAAAAGATTTATTGTTTAATAATGATATGACATTTTTTGTCATATTTAATTCTTAGAACAAACCTTTTACTTTTGTTTTTCATTTTGTAATAGTATTGCGTGTACATTCTTAACGATTCACAATTATGTATTATATATTATATATACTAACTCGCCATCTTATCTTTTATGCGTTTTTATAAATATTTTATAAAATATAACTTGTTCTCTGTATTTATGTATCTTTTACAAAATAATGTGACGATAAAGTTAAACACTTGTTTATTAAGCAATCTTAATTTCTAAAATTAATTTATCATTTTCAAGGTTGTTACGATGACGTGTTCTTTATTTTCAAAACCATACAATATCGATTTATACTTTTACTAAGTTGGGCCGCTGTGGACCATAGTGGTGTACTCAGTGGCTATCACATGAACAAACAGTGGCATAAATGTCCAATGTAAAGTACATCATGTATGAAGTATAACCAACCCTTATTGTTAACACTTAGCTGGCATGCAATCTATATTGTTATTCAAACTCAAATTATACCGATCTGTACCAAATTTTACTTCCTTTTTTTATTATTGTATATTTTTTATTTTAGAGAAATCGTGAATTTTATATTATGCTTCTGATTTTTATAGTTTACAATAATATATACATTCATAATATATGAAATTCACTTAGTTTTTAACCATGTTCTAGCAGAATTAATTGTAATAATATTTAATAATTTTGGCTGTGTTTCTCAAATTGTGTACACACTTGGATGACTGAATTGAAGAATCAACGCGAATACTGAAAAATTAAAGCGAATTGAAAAGCGAAAACCTTTTTAGCTGTGTAGACTTGTGTTTTCTGACAAACACCAGTTTTGACTCTTTGAGACGTTCATACTGCTGACCTGTATCTTGAGATATTATTTGTACAGTTCCTCTACAATATACTCTTTCTTTTTATTGCTTTTTTTCTTCTTTTTTTCTTACTATTATAATGAAATTATGATAAAAACATGAAGTATTAGAACACACATAAAATTCTTGCGTAAAAACAATTAAATTGAGCTTTTCTTGAGGTAGTGAGGGCAATTGTTATAAATTGAGCTCAGCTATATATCCTGATAAGTTTTACTTTTTTGAAATATGGGTTTATCACAATATTTCATGATGAAGAACCTGTGATTTGTTTTGAACCAACTTTTTATTTCAATTTAAGTTATTAGTAATGTAGAAAGGCTTATATGTTTAGTTGTTATTTAGAAATATTTGAAAATGCATTGATTAAAAATTGATATATTGTATTTACTGCAATTCCGTGAAATTTAATATGGAAGTAACTTATTACTTTCAAACCTTTAGAAATATAAACGAGTATTAGAAGGTAAGATGTATTGTATGTGATGTAAACGACCTAATTGTCTTCGGTCCCAAGTGCTTATTTTTAAGTTAGATAATTTTTATAATTATTCAATGGTCCTAAAAGAAATTTCTGAAAGTTGGGAAAACAGACTCTTACCGGATTATAATTTTACTTTAACAATTTTCCAGTTTGGGTACAATATGAAGAAGTGTCTATCTATCATCTTTCAATATTAAGGATATTTAGGCGACATTCATTAAGTTAGGCTAACTGTGATATCATTAATCAACCACTTTAAACATTTAAATACTAAACATTTTTTAATAGATACAGAAATATAATATATGCAATAAGTATATTCAACAAGCCTAGTAATTCTTGTTATTTCTTAAATTTCGGCAAGTTGAAAAGGATGTAGTTTTTAATATGTTTACGAGAATTGTTTGATATCAAATTTTTATTTAAAATTCAACGAAAGTGTTAATTTGCACCACGACAAATGGAAAATTCATCTTAATAAGTTGTAAATAATATTTTTACTATTTGAAATTATTTTGAAATCGAGTTTAATTTTTTTTTTAAACTTATTAGACTTATTAGTACAAGTTCTCATTCGTTGTGGTGCAAGTTACAGTTTCGTTCGATTTAAAATAAATTGATATAAAAAAATTATCGTATGCCTATTAAAAACTACACACTTTTTTTTAATTTTTCATAATTTAAACCGTAATAATACGTAATTGAATGTGTTGTCAAAAAATATTCAAAACGAATGCTGTTAGCTAAGCATGGCGAAATAATATTTGCCTTTTATTAAGATTTTTGGGCACATTATTATTAACTTTTTATACTTTTAAATGTTTTTTTTAATTATTACTAACAATAACATAGAAAATTTATGTTTTAATCGATGATTTAAATAATAATGGTTATTTTTTTATTTCGTTAAATATATTTCGTTTACATACACTAAATTATTTGTCAACAAAAAGTGGTTATGTTGACACTTATCACAATTTATTCTTTAAAGTTTTAAATCTGCTCGATTCAAATTTTCTTACTCACCTCCAATTTACTACGATAATAGTGATAGTAGTCACATGCGCTAATATACTAATTATATTTTTATTAATGTCAATTTCATCTTAAATCATATATAAGCTATATAGCGGTGTATTTTGAACTTCAAGGTAAGCAAAATTACTCATACAACAGCATACAAGAACATATCCTGGATTATTGTCTTGTTGAAATTTTGTAAAACTTATTTAATATTTCGAAAAATTACAATTCTTGAATTTTCTTCAATTATCTTTTCGTCTATAGCTTAAGTGATCCCTGAAAATTGCCGTATATCAACAATGTCCCTCCTCTAAAGTGAAAGAATGAGTTAAAAATCGATAATATGATATAACTTTTGTAATTATATTAATTGTATATTATTAAATGATCTCCTATATGTATAGTATTATTTATATTGCAACTAACTTATCCTTATCAATATTATATATAAAAAAGTAAATAAGAGTATTAAAAATTCTAAGGTTGGAGAGAAATTTTGTTCGCCCTTTTACCTTACATGATGGCAATTATCCAGGTACCCCGTTAAGAGGTTGTCGTTAAATATGTTTAACCAATGAGTTATAACTAATTAATTTAAATGTTCTAATTTAATTATAGAAAAAAAATATATACAGCCTATTAAGCAAATTTATGTATTAACCATAAAATTAAAAAAAGCTGAATTTGGAAAAATCTGAATATTTAAAAACAAATTTAATACTTAACACATCATTTAAAATAATACATAAACATATCAAAATGCTTTCTAATGCACATGCACGGTACATTTCTACATTTCTAAAGTACATACACGGGTTGTAATAGAGGACTAGACAGATAACTAAGGTAGAAATATATAATAACTAGCCTACTGATAGCACTATTCTCATTTAAGTAAATAAATTAAAGTATGTACAATACTTCAATTCAACAATCGCATCATAAGTACATACACTTTATCTGATTATAAATTGACTTGTAAAAAACATATAGAAGTAATAATTAATTTATTTATTATCAAATAATAAAATTGCAGAATTATAAGTTACAATGCAGAGTTGCGGAATTAGAAGTGACAATGCAGAGTTGCGGAATTTGGGTTGAAAAGCAGTAATTACTCCGCAAAATCCGTAATGCTAAACACCTCTGATATAGTCTCGCTATAAAAAACCATACATGGTACACATTTTTAAAACATATTCTTACATAGTTTAAAAACAACAATTAATATTACATTGTCACAATACATATTATAACGCAACATATATCAAAAGCATAACAAAAGTGGGAAATGATCATAATTCCATTCCACGTTTAATGATTGTACTAATATCCTACTTCACCGGCTTCGAATGTTACCCATCTGGAATGCACACTTCACTTTTTTATGTATATTTTTATAATTATATGATTAAAATATGATGGAATCCCAGTCTCCGACTAAAATTATGTACAACTTATTTTACTATTTTTCCTAACAAGGTTTTTTAAATCTCAACATGCTAACCTCTGATGATGATGATGATGATGCAGGTCTACCTGATGCCCTCTTTTTACTATTTGATAAGTGAATACCATCCATGTCTATAACCATGAACACCATGATATTGTAGATGATGATGAGGTAAACAAAATCCATGCAGGGATTAAATTATCATTTGCATTTTTTTAATTTTGATTTTAAAATCAAGGGTTAGTTTGAGAGCCACCTGGCCCCTCTTATAATTACTCAAATTGGTTTGACAACACTTCACTAACTAATGATATTCATGTCCAAACTAATAACCACGTGTCGGTGAATAGTTGCTACCCTGTTTCCACAATATTATAAATTTTAACATTTCAATAAATTCGCTGATATTTATATTTATATTGCAGCGGTCGTTAGCGGACCTTAGTGTACCTGTTTTGTGTATGTGCCTTTAGTGCATGTGTCTGCATATACGGACACATGATGACATAAGAGTCGACAATTCTGTCAATTAATTAGGTAATGACTAAATGCATTTATGTGTGTGATTTATGTTTCCACCAAGAACGACTAAAACAAGAATATAGCCCTTTTCAAATTTACATCAAATTAATGACGTAGTCGATGGAATTTTAAAAATATCTTACGCAAATGGAAATATAAAGTGACAATTATAGCTTCAGTATGTGTATATACAATTGAATTGTATAAAAACCAATCATTTGATATACTACAAGTATCATTTAATAAGTATAATTTGACCAAGTAACTTGAAAACATGTTATTTTTATGTTTAGTCGTACATACAGTTTCAACGTTATGTTCATCGCATATTAAGTTAAGACAGATTATATAGGGGAAATCTGCTGGCAAGTGACATTTATATTTAGCTTGCACATTATTTATAGAAACCTACAGAAACCTAATATGTTTTAATGTAATTTTATGTATATATATGGCAGTTCTTTTCGATCCTCATTCCTAATTTCGTGTTTGTCACCCTATAATAGAACACAGAAAATGCAAGTACTTCACATATTTCTTATCTAACTGTTTCTTAATATATGTGACTGGGTCTATGCCATAGTCACATATACCAACCATGATAACTGTTAATCTAGAACTGCGTGGATGAGTTTACTGGTGTGGATATATGTATATACATGTATGTGAAATATGCATTTATTCATCATTTATATTGGGAACTTGTTTCTGTCCCAATCTTTCTTACTGATAGAATCTTTCTAGCATTCCTTATTGTATTTATAGTAAAGATTGTGATTTAAAATAGTTTGGTATTTACTCTATATATCCTTAATATTTAAAATATCTCGGTATTTATTATATATACTCTTAAATATTTCACAAAACTTTTCAAGTTATTCAGACCAAATAATGATCTGTAATGTTAATTTATTTTAACCTAATTTTTTTAATTAATGATAATAATAATAATAATCATGTCATGTTAATAAAATGGAGGAGTATCATTATGACGGTAAGAAAACATTACATTATTAATTTGTTTACCTATTTGTCTCATATAATGTTTTAATCATTTAACGTTTGATGAAGTTATTATGTAGGCTACTACATGGTTTCGTTGAATATTTTTAAATAATAGATTTCCGTATTGATAATACTACTACAATAATTGATAGTTAATAGATTGCAATAATATAATATAAAATATTTAAAATTCAAGCACGGATTCATGGGAGAGGTTTAGAGTCTGGACCCTCCAACCCATATTTAAAATACTCATCTTTTATGTCGTAATAAATTACTTTATTTTTATGTTATTTTATGTATTACGTAATAAATTACTTCCTTTTTATGTAATTTTACCCTCATTCTTTTATTGGATCTTGTTTTTTTAATTTTGTGGGTTCGCCCTTGAAGTGTATATTACATTTTTAAGGTATTTGCATGTTAAAATATAAATAATTTAATTTATTCATATTAGATAACATATACACAATATATATATATAATATACAATGATTACAAGTCGCAAAAAATTAACTACGCAATAATTAATATTTGTTTGCACTTTAAATACACTATTCCTCTTATTTGTATATAATATGTCACAGTATATATAGTTGACACTAAATAGGGCACCTATATCTGCGCTTCCAACAAACAAGAGAAATTATTCCTTAGCAAATATCAAAGTAATTATAATATGTACGTTCTATATGTCAAATGATGATTCGAGTATTTTAAATTGCACAACATGCCGTGTATATTACACAATACATTGTGCACAAAACGAAATTTTAAATATATATATATGACGGATCAGATTTCTTGATCGGTCAGTCGTATATATGGGGTCATTTACAAGCGCTGTGTATTTGAATTGTAATTTTTGAATAAAAATTGGTTTTATACAACGTTTTTTTAAATATATTACACTGATCATAAGCCTAATAAAAAAACAAAATTGTCCCCATTGGGGTTGAATCAGAACTAAAGATTAGTACTCACAGACCAGGAAGTACGTTTTTCAAATATTTACATATAAAATATATATATTCGGTTTCAATATTGTTATTTCTGCTAGCGGTCGCCTCCTCAATTAATGATTAAGGTAATTATATATTTATGCAAATAATTTTGTTTTATCAATATTATAATGCAGTAAGGTTTACACATATTTACAGAATAACTGTTTATTTTGTAATAATGTAGTGGGAAAATCTTGCAACTTTGTACAAAATAATTTGTGATATTCTAATAAATACAAATATTGCTTGAGGAAGAACGCTACTATATTAGGATATTGACTATATTGACTATATTAGAAATTGACGAATACGCCATAAGATTTAATAAAGCAATGTATATCAATATAAATATACCATAAAAAAGATTTACATCGATTTTATTAAAAAGACATTTTGTAAAATAAATAATCGTTCATGTCAATTTTTTTTAACAAACCATAAATATAAAATATGTTTTAACTATTACCGATAAACCATATTTACTCCCATAATTGCACACACTCATTATAGACAAATACGATTACCTGTCGAGTAAAGTACTTTTGCTTTCCTTGACATATTTTATTTATACAAAAGGATACATGTTTATTTCTATTCGTTTTAGAAACCATCCTTTATTATTCTTACATTATATTAATTTAGAATTTAAATATAAGTAAAATCTAATATGCTAAGAATGATCTTGGCACTGTAAGTTGGTATACCTAAACTTAAAGAGTGATCTTAATACTTTACTCTGAAGAGTATATTAAAAAATGTGTTTTTGAGTGTGATGATTATATTAAAAAATGTGTTTTTGAGTGTGATGAAAATATTCAATCACTTTCTCATCTTTAGAATAATGGAACTGATTTTTAGTCACCATGTAGAAGTATTAAGGTTTAAAATCAGAATCAATCAATTAAAAATTAAAATTAAAACATATAAAAAATCTTAATTGAAGATTTAGTATGTATATAGATATTCAAAAAAATGTATTTCAGGAATAATGAATAAAGAAAAATATATCAATAAATACTTCTAAATTTAACAAAATCATAAAACATAAAAACCTTAACTTATACACTTAATGTCTTATTACTTTTATTAAAACAAAGTATGTTTAAATTTTAATGCATGTTCCTTTTTACACCATTTTCAGACGGAGTGCTCAATTCCGTCGCTTTTCTAACGGAATTTCATTTAATTTGTTTTATATTATATGCTTGTACCCATTCTCATTCTTTCAACTGTCAAAATATGTTAATATTGTTTTTAATAGGCTATAACAGTGAAGTTGCCATGGAGGGTTCGGTGGGTTCGGACGAACCCTTCCTCTCGATAAAAAATTAATTATAAAAAAATTATATTATTCAACGTTTTAAAAATATTTGTCTGTTATTTATATATTTATTTATTAAAACTATAGATCTATCTATTTTTTTAAACAGCTTATATTATAAAATTCGATTAATGTATATGCAAATTGTATATATATATAAATAATTTAAAACAATTTCAAAACTCATTTCATTTATTTAAATTTGCTAAATAAATTCTGACACCACTCAATGAAAAATTATAATATTATATTGAAAGCTGCTAATCATGTTTTAATCAAATTTTTTGTATAAAAATGTTCAAGTTTTTGAAAATACAGTGTCTGTCAAAAGTCACCATTCAAACATTTTATATACAATAAATAATTTTCAGACAGCTTATTCAGAGAGAGTGAGTTAGTTCCACAGATTTCGATATAAAAGTCTAAAAGTCTATGTTTAGTTCTAGTAGTTCTAGTAAACTCTATAATTATTTTTAATTAATTATTATAGTTATGGTTAATTCTAGTATGTTAATGTTAATTCGAGTGTGTTATAGTTAATTCTAGCGTGTTCAAGTTAATTCTAGTGTGTTCTATTAAATGCTAGTGTATTCTAATTAATTATAGTTGTTGTAGTTAATTCTAGTGTGTTCTAGTTAATTCTAGTGTGTTCTAGTTAATTCTAGTGTGTTCTAGTTAATTCTAATATGTTCTAGTTAATTCTAATTATTTTAATTATTTTAATTCTCAGAAAGGAGAGAGACAGCTAATTAGAGTTATACAGTGTGTGCATTTTAAATTGTAATTTAATAAGACATATCATTTTTATATGTTTTGTTTTATGGAGAATTCTTCGACGCCCTGTATTTATAAATACTTTTCATATTAAAATAAGTAGATAAAGGCTTTTAAATAATAAAATTAACATGTCATAATCATGTCAAAATAATAAAATCCCAATATTGAAAGGATTCTTCCTTGTTGATGGCTGGGTTGTCATGTGTATATGCACTAATTATTGCTTCAACATACAATACATTGCGCCGGTGACGAAAGAGTATATACTTTTCTGGAAATTGAAATGGTCATATTAAAAAGGCAATAAAAAGCAATATATTAATTTCTATTAAATCTTTTAAAAATTGATTTATTGGTTAAGGGATAGCTGACATTTTGAACTCAAGCTTTGTTGACACTAATAAACCGATATTTCTACTCATGCGGTTACGATTTCACTATATGTTAGGCGATATTCACTATTTATACGTAGCATTACTGTGCTATCAATATATTTATAAGTAGCATTACTGTGCAATCAATATATATTTATAAGTAGCATTACCGTGCAATCAATATATATTTATAAGTAGCATTACTGTGCAATCAATATATTGATAAGTAGCATTACCGTGCAATCAATATATATTGATAAGTAGCATTACTGTGCCATCAATATATTAATAAGTAGCACTATTGTGTAATCAATATATTCATAAGAAGCATTACTGTGCAATCAATATACAAAATATTGATAAGTAGCATTACTGTGCAATCAATATATTGATAAGTAGCATTACTGTGCTATCAATATATTGATAAAACTATATTATATTGATCTTTATATTCACTAAATAGTTTATAATAGTATTTTTATGCAGCCACAAGTTTAAAGCTAATCGAGAGGGGTACCTGCATGTGTTTGGACAGGGTGTGCTTTTTATTCCGTCCTTTTTATGCAAGCAATAAGTTAAAAACATTGTATATTAATTTACAATAATTATTTCAATTTTTACTAACTAGCTGAAAGTACTTCTTTGAAATAGTTTTTGTCTATCAATATACCGCTTAGTAATAATACTATCAATCGATTACTATTGCGGTTATTTTTCGTGGTTTGATCGAAAATAGGTTCTAGTATTTGTACTCAATTAATTGTTCTCTTTTAAGGATAATTTATTTAATTCTTTTTCATTCGAGAGTAGTTAATTTTTCTAAAGATCATCCTTTAAGTAAATGAAATGTAGAATTTATAAATTAGTTTTCATGCAAACAGCAGCCAATATAAATTAGTTTAAATATATTCCAATTGCATTTCATTTAGTTTTTGCTACATTTACGGAAACTCTTAATTGTTACACTCTATTTTATATATCTACTGTTTAGTAATATTTTCGTATTACCCTTGTTGCCTTTCAAATAAAATATTCCTAACACATTAAATATTATATGAGCAAAAATTCCCTCCAGACAGTAAAACAATGATTAAACAAACAAATGTGTTGACAATAAGAAAATAAGAATTCATCGTTGATTATACATAAATAAGGCATGAGCCAGAAAATGAAAATTATGCATTGTTTTAATAAAAGATGCAGTTGTTTGGAGAGTGTTTTGTGTATGTTTCAGATGTAGATATAAGTCATTATTTCAATTCTTTTAGACAACAACCTCAGTAGAACAGGATATCTATACCGCGTGAACTTATTATTTTTGTGAAATATTTCTTAACTTGGGCCTATTGTGCAAAATTATTGTTTATAGCTTAATTCATTTATGACAGAAAATATGTTACTTTTTCTATTTTATGTATAACTATAAGTTTGGCAAAGAAAAAAGTTTTGCTTGAAAAGAAACGTTGATAAATAATTTATTGGATAATTAATACGGCTCAATTTGATTATGTTTTAATATTAGACTGTATAAACACAATCATAAGCCATATAATATATTCTTTTGTTATAATGGAGAAAATTTAAAGTTTTCACAATTTGAAATTCTTTTATATTATATGTATTATATAGTGATCCGACTAGGTTTTTAAGATGTAATTTAATTATTATAAATCACTTTCAAAGGTTTACATTTCTTTCAGTCGATTTCATTTTAAAACACACTTTTGTTTCATTTTTTAAACGTTGAAAAATTCTGTTGATGTTTTAACCATAATCGCATTTAAGGTGCAGTTAGTTTATATATATTGTAATTCATTACCAAAACATAAATTTAACATTTCCAAAACAGAAGCTTACCGCTGCAAAAAAAATTGTTTTAACTTAAACTTTATTTTTAACTTAAGCTTTAATTTTAACTTAAACTTTAATTTTAACTTAAACTTTAATTTTAACTTAAACTTTAATTTTAACTTAAACTTTAATTTTAACTTAAACTTTA
>JAUZND010046867.1:0-20107 GCA_034780555.1 Coelogynopora nodosa | reverse complement strand
TTACGGCAAATTTCGACCGAATCGTAACCACCCGATAACCATTGGAGTTAACCCAACCGGTACTTTGAAATGGCCTAGTGTTATCTTTATTTTTTTCGACTTTCAAATATAGAAAATGTTTAATTTTAATTTTAATTTTTTCCTGTAAACGCGTTTGCCCTTTCAATAATAACGTTTTGTAAATTTGGATAATTACATCAGTAACTTTATTTCTTGTTGGAAATTCTAAATTTGATGCTACCATACCTGTTCAACTTAATGAAATTATATATACTATACTTTGGCCGCAATTTTATCTGACGACCAAAAGTGAAATCTGTTAATAATTTATAAGCTTGTAAAATAAAAAGAAGTAAGATTCAATTTAACTATTGGAATCTGTTATTATCAAATTAATAGCAACAATATATTGCTACACTTACTACTCCTTAAACTTTGGTTGCGTATCGTTTGGTTTATTCATATGTAACTAATAATCGTATATTGTTAAATGAACATAATAAATCTGTAAATCGTTAGCGTAACAAGAAATTTAATCTTCAGAGTCGTGTAAAAGTTGTAATTGTTATTATATAATTGGTAAAAGTATGAAAATGATAGATCAAATAATTACTGGAAACGATATTACTAAAATAGTAGAATATTATCAAAAATTAACATCAATTATTTTTAAATAATTTTATATACTGCCTAAATAGAGATCGGATCAATGAATAAAGCAAATAAATTAAATATATGATTTCGGCCATTGGATAATTTGGCAAAACTCAGTAGCGTGCCCAGGGGGGGTTTCATGTGTTCTGGAACCCCCTCTCACTACAGTTGCGACTCTTAAAATTTTAAAGATACAATTGAGAGAAACGTATCTTTAAGTTTAAGAATTATAATACATACTGTATTACAGATAATACATTATCTGTAATAGCGCCCCTTTTTCTCATTTTGAAACCCCCCTTGCCTTAGTACAAATATAAATATGCACGGACATAATGTAGAAGTTATTTACAAATATATAACGACTAAGTATGGTAGCATGGTAAAATATAAATATTCTCGAACAGGATAAATTATGAATTAATTTTTTAACTTTTATATTACAAATAAATGAATATAGACAGCAACCTGTGCCGTTATGTTAGGCTATAATAATAACCATAGCAATCATCATAATCCCCATGACAGTATTTATTGATTCAAAGGCAACCTGACTACTAAATCGATATGTTTTTTAATCCAAAACATATGGGTTTATATATTTTGTAATTAAAACAAAAACGAGGAAACACTGTAAAGTTGGACATATAGTAGTCTAAAGACTAAAAATAAAGTAAAATTAATATTTTAACAGAAGTTAAACATCGTTTTGCATAATGCAATTGGATTAACTCTACTTAATTGCAATTCTACTTTTATCTAACTCAAACATAAAAACTCAAGTATTACAAATAAAAAATATACATGGAAAACTAAAACAGTTATTTATAATGCCTATTTCAACAGATGCCTATTTATAATTGAAACGTAATAACTGCCTACCAAGAGACACATAAGAAATCATTCTAAAATGTCAAAAATTTAAAATATGTGTTTTAATTTTAAAATATATAAAAATTTCAAAAAACAATGAAAATAATTAAAAAATTATTTTCAAAATGGTAATTATCCTAATTCTAAAAAGTAAAGAATTAAGAATATTTGTTCTAATTTATAAGTTCATTAAAATTTTTAAAAAAAACACTGAAAATAATTAAAAACATATTTTCAAATCGAAATTATCATAATAAGTCAGTAGAACACGCCACATGTTATCCAACAAATTTTATTTTTTTAATAAAGAACAAAAATATATATGAATATCAAATAATTGAACACTGTATTGACGCATATTATTCAAAATTACCCTCATTTTTTCTTTGTTATATAAAACATTTAATATTATCGTAAAAAAAGCTGCACAAAATATGAGAAATCCAGAAAACATTTATTTTACTGCCAAATACATCTCATTATTAATCCCAAAAAATAAAATAATTAAGAAATAAATTTAAAATATAAAACACCAAGCTGTAAACCTTAAACTAGAAAAACCACATTTAATAACTAAAAGTTCAATACTGCGCACATCAGAAAATTGCATATATATTACATCAATTAATATGATTACAGGACGATTAAATAAAAAAACAGGAAACATATATCTGAGAAAACAGCTGACCATAAAGGCGATATTAAAGAAAGCCTAAATGAAATATTATAATAATTATAATTTAAATATTTGCATTTTTAAATTTGCTAAACATCTTCAAAAAACTAAACAATGACGTCACTATTATGATACTCTTATATCATTACCAGAGTTGGAGCCCATAAAACCATTTATTTTATTAAGACTTTTTGACAAAATTGAACCCAAATCCTTGTTACCTTATGGCATGAACAAACGTCACAATTATATATATAATATTTAAACTTGTTGATTTAACCCTAAATGTATTATTTTTTTTATTTTAGTTGCACAATTTTTTATTTTAATAAAATTTCATGATTTACATATTTTTTATATGTAACCTATTGGTTATTTTTAAATCAGCTTATTTTCAATTAATATGCTGAATTCTATTTGATTAATTAGTTTATATTGTATATGTTCTTATAGTTTGGCTTTCACTACATAATTATATATTATATGAATTCACAATATACTGTTTACACAAATTTTTATTTAATTTTACTTTACTTAGTGTTAATATTACTAAAAATATTATTAATATTACCAAAATATTCCTTACATTGTATTATTCTTACGTAATAAACATATACAACCTTTTCCCCACAATCAGCCACACATTCATATGAATATTTACTATGGGAACAGAGACAGAATTGGTGTCAAAATGTAGACCTCGACCTATCGAAGATAAAGTTTTCTGCAATAGTCCATATGTGACTTACTTTTAAAGCTATGATTAACGTCGAAACCTATGCATTTTGACACCAAAAATGGATTTTTGAAAGGTGTGGAATGTGTGAAGAAGGTTGTATACATCATAATAAGTGTTTTTGGCGGTAATATTTTTTATTAAATAAATAATTTTTTGGATAGTAATATTAAACTTAAATAATTTACTAGCAAACACAACTCCCCTCTTAAGTTTACATCCACAACTGCACACACACTTATCCAAAAGATTCTACATACTTCCGTGAGTAGATCTTTGAGTTGGTCGCCAGTCTTGGGTCGTTCACTCTTAATATTGGCCGGTACATCAGTCAGCATTTCTCGGACAAAATCAATCTGTCCATAGTGGGCGGCTACGTGTAGAGGAGTCATCCCAGTTTTGTGGCTGGTTAGACGTAAACTCACCCGACCCTTGAGGACATATAGGATCTCGATGTGGCCGTGTTTGGCTGCCAGGTGTAGCGGGGTCATCCCATCCTTGAGGACCACGGGTAATTATGGGTACTGTTAAAGATATTTATTTGAAACTTATACTGGTTTTATTTAATATGCCTTCGGAGATTAAACTAATTTTCTAAACTTTTTAATATAAGCAAAACTCTTTCTTACATTTTCTTTCTTTCTTTTTTACACTTCTACTTTAGCTTTTTAATTTGATTTTTGTATTTCAGAAATATAGTCATATCAATTTTAATAACAAATAAAATATTATATTTATCTATATAATATAAAATTAACAATTAATTGAACGTGTTTGTTTATATATAATTATTTCCCCATACAACATCTTAGTATAATTAATACAATATAATTTGTATAGTAAGAATGCAAATAGTGATTAAATAAATTAACCATCTTAACACTAAAGGAGCGGGGTATATTGTGAATCCCTACCTATCATGCGATGGTGGCGATAATAAATATTGTTTTATTGTATAAAAATATAATAATTAAATAATTAAATAATTATAATAAAAATGTAATAAAAAATAAAATAATAAAACGTGTATTTTAATAACAATGTGTTATTTATAAATAAGGATTAATTAATATAACTACTCTAATATTTACATAATTATTTTTAAAATTTAATTTTTATGTTTTACAATAACGTGTAATTCTAAAAGAACATTAATTTCAAACATTTTTTAAACTTTATAGATAAAGTAGTTTAGTTACACCGAATATTTCTATTTTTGAAATCATCACATTTTCTACATTATGTTGTATAGTAACCAGAGGAATTATTTATATTTTAATATTTCAAATTTATTCAAATGTTTTCAAAATATCATTTAACATTAAATTTAAACATTATTTACTATAATGGTTTATTTATAAACCAAATACACCAAATGATAAATCTATATTACATCTTAAACAACAACAAATTATTAAATTCCGAATTTGTACATAAATCATTTATTGTTTTTTAAATTTACAAGCAAGATTTACTTATATATAAATTTTCAATATAAGTTAATTAATTTTATTAACTTATTAATTTACTAACTTTAAAGTTATACATTGAGTTTTTAGCAAAATAGTTATTGTTTTAATTTATATAGACATTGAATTTTTCATTATGGATACCATCTTCTAATCGAAAACTATTTATATAAACGAATAGTTCTTACGAAATTTTCTTCAGCTGGCGATGATCCAGAATCGAGCAAAGTTTTGACCAGTCTAACATGACCTCCTTCCGCAGCCAGATGCAGAGCTGTGGATCCGTTAGTCTGCAACATAATATGTTTTAGTTTGATCCATATAGCTGATTTTATTTTTATATATTTTACATAGCTATTTATTATTTGGTAAACAAAATATTAATACTCTGTTTAATGACAGGTTAAAGTATAACTGAGATCATTTTAAATATTTCATCATGAGCAATCTAAATTTTCTAGAATATCATAATTTTGTGTAACAAATGAGCAATATATGATTGAACATATTTTAGATCTAGTATAAATTAAATTAAAAGATAATGATAAATAATTCAAGAATAAACTATATATTTTAACGGCCTTAGAATAACTAATGTTACCATCATCAGATAAATAAAATAAATATATAATGTTACAGGGCCGTAACGTGGTTTCATTTTGGGTAGGTGCGAATATACTATAAGTGGACCTCTTTAACATATTTTTTTATTGTAATTTAGTTAAACCGTAAAATACACCTAAAATTAAAAAAAATTGCATGCATAAGCGGATCTGTTTTTTTGCGCGGGTAGGTGCGATCGCACCCAACCCCCCCCCCCCCCCCCCCCCCCCCCCCTACGGTACGCCCCTGTGTTACTGATAATTATAATTATAATTATACATTAATATATAAATTTGAAAAATAAACAATTGAACACATAAATGCTATAAAATATTTTTTTAAATAATTGATAATATTTGATAAGGCGCTTAAGATAGAAAAGTGGCACATCATTAATAAAATATAATAAACAAATATTTAATGAGTTAATTTTATTTTTAATAAAGCGTTCTGTAAGCAATATTTAACCATCAATTCTCAAAAGCCTTATAAAATAAAATAAACATTAAAAAATAAATAATAAATAATATATATATACATGACTAAAAGATTTGTCATAAAAGACAACATCACATTTTCTTTATTCAAAAACAAAATATATATTTTTTAAATAATAGAAATATAAAGTTTTGAATGAATGACTAAACCTAAATATTTCAGAAAGTTTAGAATAGTTTATGGAAAAAATCAATTCAAAATATACTCTTGATACTCTCATCAAATATTTAAAGACACCTTTATAAAATTAACGTCACTATGGAGTGTAGTAGAATTGATACTTTTACTCTACTTCTATGAACGTGATTGTAAACATTTACTTTCAAAAAAGGTTTTTATCAGTTGTGAATTTCCAAAATTATATAATTTCAAATCATGTTTACAATTATTATGCAATGTAATTAGCCTGTTTTTTCTCGCTCGCCGGTAATTGCAACTGGATTTGTCTCAAGGTCTTTCTTATAAATATATATTATTGTGTTAAAATTGTTGATCTTTAATAATTAATATTTATTATATAAAGAATTTAAATAATTTTTACAATATCCCAAAATTTAATCTATACCTATAAGTCTATATTTTCTAATTTGCAAGCATCTAGGCCTATACATTATAATTTAATGTACCAGTACCTTATTTTTTGCTGTACATATGATCGCCTTGTTAAATCGCATGAGTTCTTTGATGACGGATTGACTGCCCTTGTGAGCAGCAATATGAGCACACGTCATTCCTTGCTGTAAACAATAAATTGAAAGTATTGATCCTGTATTGTCAATACCGAAATATGTATTTAAATAAAATGATGTTACTACTTGAATAAATAAATTTCTATCTGTTAATGTTATACAATTGAACAATTATCATTATTGTCATTTTTGACTTGCACATTTTTAATTAGATATATTTTAACTATTCTAATTTTATAAAGTATTCTGTATTATAAAGATTAAGGCATATAATTTCAATGTAGCCTATAAAATATAACTCTTAAATAAAATTATTTTACAATTAAATAAAACACCGTTATAAATTATTACTTAAAACTGAGCTACAATTTCGTAGAATCATATTTAAATTTTAGTAGTTTTTTGTTACTTGTGTACAATATAAATAAAATATCCGCTGACTTAATTATTTGTATGTGAATTAAGCCACTGTAATTAAAATAATAATACAAGGGTTTAAGAGCATGTCCAGCAGGTCCGGCAATTGCCGGATAAATAATTTCCAAATGATCAAGTTTTTCCCGAAACGTTGACGAACTTACAAAAGGGTGAATCGCTTACGTACACTACGACTAAATAATTAGAAAATAATACTTGGTGGCATAAATTTTAATATTATTGTCAATCGATTTGTACGGGGTATCATCTTAAATTCATCGGTAAATTTTTTGGCCAATATTGAATAGCTTCCTAGACCCATGTAATAATATATGTTGGACAAAATATTAAGAAATTAAAAAATGTATTAATATTGTTTTCAAATTCTACTATTAATTGACATAAAATAAGTTTAGGAATTTTGCATTTTTTATACTTTTTGTAAAATGATGTACTTCAATATTCCACATATAATGGTCTCTTAAACATAAGTATATAATGTACATAAACTATAGTAACAATATATATATAAATTAAACTACACATTAAGACTTCTATTTACCGTGTTTAGATATAAAACAACACCGAACACCCGGAACGAAAGAATCACGCGTGTGTTTAACAGAGTAAAATACGCCGTGTTCATACTGTGAACACTGTTATTAACGCTGTAATCACACATGCAATCAATAGTAACATATTATAACCATGTTCAAAACACGGGTGATTGTTCGTGTTAATCACGCATACTTAAATGTGTTAGTGTGAAACACGCGTAATTTCACCGTTTCGGCCATCCTGTGAAGTATAACATTCACAACAATTAAAAAGGTGGTAACATAATATATAGCGTCTTAATATACTAAACCGTATGTATATATATATAGTAAAAGTGTTACAACTAAACATACAGAATAAGACATAGTACCATGGATTAAAACTTACTTTGTCCTGTAAATGATGCCAATGTAAAGAAAACATTAAATATTTCCATTATTAATAGGTTAAGTATTAGCGTAAACAGTTCGTCCTATACTTTCCAGACTTAACGTCAATTCTCGTTTTTTATGTTTTTTTAATTAAATACTGCATTTTGAGAATATAGTAAATGAAAATGTTTTAATCGAAATTAACGTGTAGTAAAACAATAATTTCTTTATTTTTTTCCAATTCTATGTAAGATAGTTATAATAAAACGTAATTTATATAAAAAATAATTAAGTTATTTGATTTTAACCATTTTCTACATTTAATTACTCAATTTCAATATGCTCAATTACCACTTAAATTACAAATATATTATCAAAAAACATTGAAACATTTTTTATTAAATAATTTAAAACGCTATGTTTACATAGTGTTGCAATAAAGATCATAAGAACTTTATATATAACCGTGTAACCTTTCGTAGTCTCCGTTGCGCCCATCAGTAAAATTGTACAACATAATGAAGAGTTATGTCAATATATACTATTTATATTTTGGTCGTTACCGTGTTTGCCCTGGTGACAAGTTCTGGTTTATATTTGAGGAAAAGTTTCACAACATCAGAGTGGTCCTTTTCAGCAGCTAAATGAAGTGGTGTTTGACCGCGCTACAATTGAAATTGTTTTAGAATTGTGTCAATATGGTAAATACTGTTTCTTATAGTTATACAACTACTGTACAGTACGAATACGATTTGAGTATAAATAATAAAAACATATATATATGTAAAATTTTAAAGATAAATATGTATGATCTTTTGGTACTATTAAACTTATACAATCAACTTAGCTTAAATAAATAAACATACTAATTATAGATGTATAAGTTCCAAAATATGTTATTTGTTATTTTTTTAACTTTTTTAAATATTAAATATATTTAAATATTTTTATTAAAATCAAAATCAAAATGTTATATCATGTACTTATCAGATTTTTATGTGACGAGTATTAACAAGTAGTAAACAATTATTACAATTAAAAGTTAACAATTTTAGTGATGACAATAGTATATAATTAACTTATTTTGAACTTAATTTAAACAAAAATTCTTAATCTCTGAATCTATTAAACTAGATATCGAATTACCTTTACTTTTTTAATATATTTTTAATTACATTTCAAATATATTCAAATAACATTTTATATTTATTTATTTAAACTCACTGTATAACTCATTGTACAATATAATTAAGACTATCCCTCATATATGTTTTAAGTAGATACTCTATATGACTTGAAACTTTATACTTATTAAAATGGAATTTACTGAAAGTATGTGACACATATCCTCTCATCCATACAATATAATGATACACTTATACTGTTACTTTTTAGTTAATTCCCATCATGCCATTATGTAGGATTTATTGCCAGTTTATGCTTTTTATATAGCATCAATCTTAATTATATATAGAGATCACTTGATTAATTTTCTATAGTTAGTCTAGTGCTTTACGATATAATTTTGTGATAACGAAGGTTTCATAATACGTTTACCTAGTCAATATAGTGTGCACCCAATAAGTCAATTGTATCAACTTTGTGTGGTAACTGAATGCAATTTTGTTTTTAAGTCAAAACTAAGAGTTGGCTATATTTATACATCTATACGCTATATGTTAACAAAACAGAGCTG
The DNA here is from genome assembly GCA_034780555.1 of Coelogynopora nodosa. Classification (NCBI taxonomy): domain Eukaryota; kingdom Metazoa; phylum Platyhelminthes; order Proseriata; family Coelogynoporidae; genus Coelogynopora; species Coelogynopora nodosa. The sequence continues at coordinate 10,867 of JAUZND010046867.1, read as the reverse complement.
AGAGAGCTCTCACTTATATATCATTTGAAGCTTGATTATAGTAGTTAAAATAAAATATAATAAATAATATTATTTCAAATGTAAAAGATTATAACCATAGATACAGATATATAATATATTGTTTAAATGAGTTTAGAGTTATACAGTTGTAGAGTTATAAAGTTATGGAGTAGTTATAAATATCTATTACTATAACCGTGAAAACTGCGATGTACGAAAATTTAATAAATAGACATATTAAAAAAGTGAAATTTATTTCAAAGAAATTCAATAAATCTCACGGTATTCCCGACAATTCACTTATCTATTACTGCGCGGCAAGGTTTTTGTTTTTAATCAAATTAATATAATAAAATAGATTGTTTCATATATTTCTAAATTGTTTTAAATAAGTTTTACAATGCAACACATTTGTCATAATATATAACGTTGAATATACCAATATATTAAAATTATAAAACACAATATAATGTAAATACAAATAAGTAAAACTAAACAAAAAGTTACTGAAAAGTCGACCAACACTGCTGTCTGTTGTGGAAAGACAAGGTGAGCCTACACTTCTAGGCTTTAAACTTGCTATCACAATGATTGCTAACACTGTTATCATAGCAACCAACGGGCCCTAATTTACATGCCTACCTCGTCCCACTAATTATTCATATTGTGCATTATACATAGTTATATGCATCAGTTAGTTCAATGCATAATATTATATGAAAAAAATTATAAATATTATATAATTTAGTTGCATAATAACATATTTCGTGGAAAGGTGCCATAAATAGTTTTAATAGTTTGTCATTATAAAATATCTAACAAATATAATGACAGTATGCTTTGTTCTATTTTTCTAAATTATATATTAATTTATATAACTAATTGCAATATTTAAAAACCATAGTTAAATTACAGGTGCGGATTCAACGTTCGTGGGGGTATTGGAGGCACGTTTGATTCATAATTGTCCTTTATAGCCTATAAAATACCCTTGATTATAAAATTCCATCTTTAAGAAGGTAAAAAATAACTATTCATCGATTTAATTACCGGTATATATGTAAATATATTATTAAATATTTTTAACAATCAGCGCCCTTTTACTCGTATGCTCCTCAGCAAAACAAAATCCTGTATCTGCCCCCGAATTAGTTGACTTAATAATAGAACCACTCACTGAATCGGTAGCAGTAGGATCTGCAGGATTGTTTTTGTCTGTTAAAAGAGCCTCACAAACTTGTTTCTTGCCGTGTTGAGCCGCCAAGTGTAGTGGAGTACGCTTGTTCTAAAATACATTATATTATAATACTAGAGATAAACACAATTATTATAGAGATCGACAACTAAATACATTTATAAATGAAATGTCATCTTCATTGATAATTTTATCAGTTAGTTAATATTCAATAATGTTGTTTTCGTAAAATTGTATTATATTATTTATATAATAAAACAAAGCTTTTATAAAATAGATTTTTAAATATGTTCCACGAAAACTGTAAGCTTAAATACTTTTGACCAAGCATTAGAATGCTTTACAAAAAGTATAAAAGTATAATATGATAAATATTAACAATATTAATAAATGCTCAATAAATAATAAATAAATAAAATGTAAATCTTTTTCATGATTCACTTAAATTTGTAGGATGTATGCGTTATAAAGTAAAATGTATTATTTTTATGCAGGTCCTTTCAAATTAAATTAAAATATCTATTTCACTAAACAAATAATTTTTCAAAAGGTAAAGATTAACCATAATGTAACTAATTACTTCATCATTTAAATAGCGATCTATGATGTAGCAACATATTAGTTACGTTGTTTTTTACGATAATGAATATATAAAACAAGGTAAGACCTAATACATAAATATGTTCTTAAATAGATATAGCTATTTTAAACTGTTTATTTGAAAATTGTTAACTTTAATTTTTTAGTAATATTTGTTGAACAATATATTAATTTTTAGTTTTCATTTAAAAAATTAAAAAATATAATTTATTGTAGTTAATTACGATAGTTAAACATATAAATTTAATATTAATCATAATAAAACCAATATTAATATATTAATTAAATATTTAGAATTTTATTATTAAATCTTGAGATACATAACATTTTAAAAATGTTAACTGTGATTATTATTTCTAAAATGCATACCAGTATGCTATATATATATATTGTATATATGTCTTATATTACCATGGTAAGCGCGTCAATACTAGCATGATGCTTCTTGACCAGTAGTTCCACTAGCTCTCGGTATCCATTCTGAGCGGCAAGATGTAGTGGCGTCAAGCCCGCCTTTGACTTGGCATTGACGAAGGCCTTGTGCTGAAGGAGGACATCCGCTACCTGACAATGGCCGTTTTCGGCACTGAGATGGAGGGCGGCCATCCCGTGCTGAGGGGATTTAAGGATAATATTTATGCAGTATTACATTAAATTCTTCTATTGGCCAGCTTTGTGTATTTGTGAGCGTCGGACTTTGCATATTGTCGTTTTTGTGAGTGTCCTGTTTTGTTCTATTGTATATGGTTTAGAGGTTATTTTAATTGCTCAAATATTAAGTATTATTATAGAAACAAATTAATAAATTTTAAAATAACCAATTGATAAGGATAGTTTTTAGTTACCAAAATACGTTCATTTTTCGAACAAGTAACTAAAATTGAAAAACAGTGAAAAAATTGAACTCAAAATTTCGTGTTGATTTTGTTACACATTAATTTTTAATTTTTTCAAAAATGACTGACATGTTTTGCTCCATTTTAGACTGATGATCAAATTAAGGCAATCATTTTAATACAATAATTTCATGTTGATCAATTGATCGAATGTTGCCATTTTTTATACAAATAATGAATAAATTATTCACAAACGTTGATTTGTTACATGCAGATTGTAAAATATTTACAAATGATACATTATGATCACCATGTAAGCTATATCTGACAATACATTTTTTGATATTTATTTTGTAATTTTTGTAATATATATATATTTTTAAATCTTAAACTTAAGCATACGAATAAATATGTTGTACATTCAATCAAATGGAACGTCGAAAATTTACCAAATATCACTGTACTGTTCAAACTTCATTTAATACTTTAAGTTACTATAGTAACAATCACTACGTATAGATTCTATACAGTCCACTTTGTTATACCTTGCACAACACAGAAATAATAAGAAACACATTGTTATGCATAATACTTTATAATAAGTAAATATATATAAGTATTACATAAAACAAATGGGTTGAATAATGTTTACCGCACTTGTATGCTTTTATAAATTTCATAAATAAAGAAAAAAAGTATGTATTCATTTAATTATATATATATATATTAAACAAAGCTATAGTGCCCGATTTCAGTAAAAAAAAACTAAAATGTTTTGGTTAAACCGAAAAACTCCCTATTTATGCTAAATACTTTCTTTAGAATTGCTGCCTCTCGTTTTTGTAAGTTTCACGGAAATATTATTCTTTTATATTCATATATTCTTTCAGAATTCAGTAAGGCTATTGAATTTAATTTTTAAGCATTTAGTTAAGTATTTTAATTTAATTCAACATTCAATAATATCATATAATATTTGCTATTACCTCATCAAATACATCCACACGAGCATTGTTTTTCAGCAAAATTCGTACAATATCCTTATGACCTTTTTCACTGGCAAAGAGAAGCGGAGACCAGCCATTCTGAAATATGAAAGATAATATTTAAAGATATATAATTTGCAAATAGGGTTATTAGTAATATAATATTTTGTTACAGATGTTATTAAATCTTGTTCTGTCGGTAGCTACAAAAACATTAAATGATACGTACTGTATTTCGTAATAATGCGAATGATCCGTTGTAATTTAAATTAATACGAAAAAATTCATAATATTGCAGTTTTTTCCTAATTAAATGCGGACAGACTGCTGTAGAGTAATTTTCTATATAAATAATTTAACTCTTTATAAAAAATAAGCTGAAACGTTAAAATGAAACTCAAATATCGAATTTGTTACCGTTGACGCCAACATGATTTAAGTTGAATATTTTATATATTGAATATATATTAAGGTATAGTTTAGTACTGAAAACAGATAAATCAAAGGTACTATAAAGGTACTAGTAATACCATAGATTTAATATAGCTGTAAGCATTTTGGAAATCAACCGACCTTTGCTTGTTTGTTGACTGCCATTTGAATCTTGTGCTGTAGATGGTTTACAATTTCTAAAAGGACATCAGCGTTGCCTGCAGTAGCGCAGTAATGGAGCGGAGTTTCCATCGTCTATCGACATTCAGGTATGATAGAATGATATTATTTAAGTATTTGATATAAATAATAACGTTTAACCAAACTATGTATAAAGTGCTATTAAAATATAAATTTAAATACCTCAAGGGCGGATCCAAGGGGCTTAGGGGGCACATGCCCCCCTCTCTCTCTTCCCCGAGGAGCCAAAACCACTAACAAAAAAATCTAAAGAACTAAAGTTTAAGTTTTTAGTTTAATTATAATTGTTTACAATTTAATTATAATTATTTACAATTTAATTATAATTGTTTACAATTTAATTATAATTGTTTACAATTTAATTATAATTGTTTACAATTTAATTATAATTATTTACAATTTAATTATAATTGTTTACAATTTACTAAATGATAATGATAGATAATAATATAATACAAATATTTTAATAGTAGATTAAAATATAGTTTTATAATAGTGTCATTATTTATTAACATGAGCATATGTATATATTATATGTATATATCTACATTTAGTACAATATATAATTTCTGAGATTGATTACAATTAAAGCTTATTTTTATGATCGCACATGCTCAGCAATTAAATACATTTAGAAAGCATAAGGAGTAGATTGAATGGCATAGAAATGATCTATAACACTAAATTTATACAAAATCAAAGTTATGCATAAAAATATACAAAATTGTGTTTGGCAAATAGAGTTATAGTGTTAAAACGTTTAACATGCCAGTTGCACAAATGTATTGGGTCAAACGCAAAAATTCTGTTTAATAATTGTTAACATTCTCTTAAAATTGACCTAGCTACAGCTACATATTGAGTGCTGAGGTCTTTAAATGACACTAAACACATGCAAGAAATTTCTGACACCATCACACTTCTTATATTATACACTATAATTTAAGGTTTTTTAGTATACATTTTAAAGCCGAATGTGCTAATATTAGAGTATTTTAGTTTGTATATAGTATTATATTATTATATTATAATATTATATTATATTATATTATATTTGTGAAACTTACAAACTTAGTTTGAATACTCATGTCCCCATCATATTCGAGAAGAATTTTAATCACATCAGTATCTTCAAATGTTGAATGGGTTCGTTCTTTGATCAACTCAGCGGCGTAATGTAAAGGTGTTTCTCCTTCCTGATTAGAAAAAAATTTAACTTGTAGGTTTAAAATGAATGGGAAAAAATTAACTATTAATAGTATTATGTATATATTTATACTAAATTTAATGTAATCAATATTTTCTATTAAGCAATCTATTTAGTTTTAAAAATTTAATAAAAGAGCAATTCCACGCTAAGTGAAACACGAGCACCAAATATATAATTTTAAAAAATACATGTAGATTACTTATTATGAATCCATTATTTCTGAATTTTCGAGTGGTGATAGTGAATTGAATTAATATTTAATTTAGAAGTCACTATTGTATATATAATCATCATACAATTTGAATGCATAGCCCTGACGATCATACTGCATATTTAAACGATTACTTACAATTATGTAAATTGCTCTACTGTTTGTTCATTACTTCATTCTACTTAAGTAAATTGGTTTTTTCATGTTTTCGTGAATTGTGATATGCAAAGTATTTTTTGGTACAATTTATAACAGAGTCCTACACGTCACACACGAACGTTTTAACATAATAGGTTGATATTAAGACCATCATTTTTATATATTTCAGAGAAAAACAGCAACGTATAATATACTTCTCGTATCCAACCTAGAAATCTATTCAGAAAATTAGTTTTACAACTTAATTTCATAGTATAATATCATTACGCACGAACATTTTATTTCAGTTGGACAAAATCCGGAGGAAAATCCGGAGAAAAAATAGGAAGAAAAACTGGAGCAATATACCAAATCATTTTCAAGGTCGGAAATAAAAGAAGTATGTAAGATAAACAAACCAATTTAAAGAACATAATAATAAATTTTAATTAGTTATAATTAATTGTATTTGCTTATTTCAAAAAAATATTCTATGTACCTATATACTTATATCGACCATTTGTATCGACATTCTAAAATCCCTTTCATTTGTTTCGATTAGTTACTTTAATTATTTTCAAATTTATCGTGTTTAACTTAACTACTTTTGCATTGACGACCTTGAAAATAGGTTAAATTTCCTTCATATGTATCCTCCAGATTTAAGTTACAACCTTTTATTGATTCAAATGGTTCAGCCTGGACATCTCTAAGAATTACAATTTAAACGAGGTGTACCTTGCAGACCTCGACATCTGCATGGTTTACCTGATAAATCTCTAATATTCACAATTTAAACGAGGCAAACTTGCAGACCTCCAGGTAAACGAGGTAAACCTTGCAGACCTCGAGGTAAACCTTGCAGACGTCTAGGTCTGCAAGGTATATATATACCTCGGTTAAATTGTAAATCATAGTGATTTACCAGATAAACATTGCAGACGTCGAGAGATATCCAGGCTGAACCATTTGAGCCGCCATACATGAACAACATTCATCTTGGTAACCGCAGTAGTCTAATACTGTTGGATAAAAATAAGTTATATTTCCATTATTGTCATAATAAGACCAGTTAGATGTATCTACTTTAATTACAACTGTTATGAAAACTAGATGCATTACTACAAGCATCAATAATTAATGAACCGTTCCACACCAGAAACAGGTCAATAAAATTGAACAAAAAATAATAATGCTAAATTGAAAAAAGGAGTTGAATAAGCTCAGATCACGAGTATAACGATCTATAGGGAAACAAAATTCCACGTCAATGTAGTGCAATTACAGCAATCTTTAAATATTAGTTGTTATTCGAATAGGCCTACTGCCGTTAAAATGAAAGTTGAAAGGCGTAGGTATCTAAACATTGGAATGGTTATCCATTTCGGATCTAAAAATATATATGGAAATATTTTACCACATTATGTCAAAAAGGCAGGTGAAAACTTTTGTCTACAATATAACAATTCTATTATACTTTCTCGTCAGATGGTCCATTAATGCAGAACAAAAACAGATTTATATTTGCTTTGTTGATAGATTTGAAGCAAAAAATAGCATTTACCACATTAAATACAACTCCTTCGCTACAAGCCACGATAATGGTTTTGTTAATGGGCTCTATGGATCGACAAAGCGCATGTATAGTGCAACATGCAGAACAGTTTTCTCATACCTATAAGAATCGTGAAAGTAAACTATTGGAATACAATATTTAATGCAACAACACCTACTGATGGCATAATAAGAAGCTATTTTTGGAATTTCCGTAAAAGAGTATAATCCTGCCATCATTGATGAAGAATCCTATTCAATACTAAAGGCTATCATAGGTTTGCCAACGTGTCGAATAACAAAGAATATTTATTTGCATCACCTGTCACTGACGAGTTAGTCAATAAGGTGGCACGTTCAGGTCGAACGGTATTACGAAATTGTTGTTAATGTTATTATTGTTGTGAATATTATTGTGAAAATGGTGTATTATGTGCTGTGTAGAATCACGTACGAACTATGTTCATTTTAATTGTTTGCAATATATACTTATAATAATTTTGCTATCATATATAGCTAAATTACTCTTTAAATACTCTAATAACTCTAAATTACTCCATTAAATATCTGTAATTTGCTATACCCATAATTCAATTTGATAATATGTTATTTGTTACATATTTTTTTAAAGTATGTTCTGTTTTCACATCACATTCGAACGCTTATTAATATTAATGTATTGTTAATACCTGCTAATAATGAACGTAGTTGGCTACTTAGTATTGTTAATACCTGCTAATAATGAACGTAGTTGGCTACTTAGTATTGTTAAAATTATGACAATTCTTCAGTGCTTGAAGTAAGTAATGGCTTAGCAATCTAAATTATACATTTTTAATATTAAAAATAGGCCTACGTTATTTGCACAGCATCACTCACGAACACGAACACATGGAATTAGCCCAGAAGGAAATACTCTGGTCGTCATATCGTGTATAGCCAAAGTATAATATTGAGATGTAGTATACTATAGAGATTAACAATAAATGTTATCAAATTTACCCATTACAGTTTCAAGCTTAAAATATGTAATGCAAAGTGTTTTAAATATCTCCTATTTATAGATTTTTGTTTTCGTTTATAATTGTAAATACTATTTGTATTTGACATTTGAATTGTAATTGTAAGTATTTTCAATTTCTAAAAAAATAATTGTTTCATAAAAAAATGTAGTTTTTGTAAAAATATTTACTTAATTTAATTAATTAGGTTATTTAATTAAACTAAAACAAGTTTTTTAGATCATTGAATCATGCATATATATAATATAAAGTTGCCTTTATACTGTGATATATAACACTGCTTTAACGAATCATTTTAATGTATCCTGTTGAAAGTCCAATTGTTCAGAAATTAATTTGAGAATTGAGATAATATTATAAAAACTTATTTATTATTGTATAATTAAAACAAGCAACCATATTTTAATAATTATTTAGAAACTTGAAGAAAAAAATATTTCTATTATAAAAAACATTATAATGCCCTACCTGATTTAATCTGTATCCGTAAGTATGGTATATGAAATATCATTAGAAAAAAAGGCAATCAAGGCCCACTTACATTGTTTCCACTATTGACAAGAATTACGGCATCAATTCTAGACTTGACTTTGCTCACGTGGTTGAGCAAGTCTTTGGCCACATGGTAGTGACAATGCCGAACTGCAATGTGGAGGGAACTGTTCCCCTGGCTGCATTGCTGTGTGGGATCCGCTCCTTCAGCCAGCAGCGCCTGGATCATGTTTAGGTTACCCATTCTTGCCGCAATGTGTAGGGCAGTCTCTCCTTTCTGAAATGGGGTAAAGTCTATACATATAAAAAAAATACTAAACTCTATATACAGTAAAATGGGCTAGAAGGGAATGTATAAATTATACACATTTTCTTTGATAAACTTAAATTTTCAAACACGATCTATATATATCGAATATAAGTATTTTCAATAAAAGTTAGATAAAGTGATTACTTGGGCTGGTAACAAACAGTACGTCATGCTTTGATCTTTGATTTCATAAAATGATATTTTCCATCCTTTTAAATAGGTTTGTGGCTATTTCAAAATCGATTTCGGAAAGTTGTTCGTATTATGTTGTTTAATTTATTTCAAAGGTTCAAATACGATGGCGTTATGCCTTATAAAGTAATATTTTGATTATAATTAAATCTAAATCATTAATCATTCTAGGTAGATCATAACCCACAGAAAAAGTAAAAAGTATGAAAAATTGTCTAAAATCCCACTTTTGCAACAAATTGTGTTTTGTCAAACACTAAATAATAAATCGTGGATTAGATGTTGCAAACAAAGTATTTTGATAATAAAAGTGTTGTTGTCGCTAAATTTGATCATTATAGATATTGTTAAAATGAAATATTCACTAAAAAATTACCTAATTTGCGATTTTAGGCAATGTTGATTTATATAGGTATAGGCGCGTTAAAATTGGTTGTAACTTAAATCTGGAGGAAAAAACCGGTCGAAAACCGAAGAACAATTTCGAAGAAAATTCAACCTATTTTTCAAGGTCATCAATACAAAATTATCTCGATAAAGAATGTCGATAAAATGGTCAAAATAAGTATACATTTAAATTAATTCTGAAATATACAAATAAAAGAATTATAACTAATTTTAAGTAATTATTACATTTTTAAATTAAAGTAGTTTGTTTATCTTTGTTACTTGTATTAATGCAGACCTTGAAAACTAGTTATTTATTCCTCCAGTTTTTCCTCCAGTTTTTTTTGCTCTAGATTTAAGTGACAACCGTTAAAAATTTTGATTAATCAGATAAATACATTTTGAATCATATTCGATTAAAAATATGTATAAATTTTACATACCACCTGGCTTTTCTAAAATATATTATATTATAAATTTATTGCAACTGTTATATAAATAAGCTAATTAATAACAGTGTGGTCAGTTATTTGTAATAAATATTCGTATATGTCACAATTATTGAATTATTGTGTTTCTAGCGTAATATGATATGTACGTTTTAATGTACGTTTTAGAAAATTAAGAATTTCTTAAATTTGAACATTCATTTAATTATGTTTTTTAACACATAAAAGTATAACATTTATTAAATGAAATAGTTATAAAATACATTCTAAATATTGCAATTGTGAAGCTAAATAAAAGGTCTACGTATGTATTTATACTTCTAACTACACTCAATGTATTTTGATTTGTGAATACGACAAAAGTTTTGAAAAATTAATATTCTTTACAAAGTTTATTAGAGACCCGATCATTTCATATAAAATAATGTTAAGGTCATAGATGGGGTAAATAGAGATATACAGGGTCGGCAAAAAGTATAGTAATTATTCAAAAAATATGAAAAAATTGGGATTTTCACAGTTCCTGTTCACACACATTCAGCCAAACAGTAGCAGAGCAAAATATAATGAAATATACGTAAATGTGCTACGTTGCGGGAAGGTTTTGAATTTATATACCAGATATTATCGTGATTTGTGTAGGTTTGCCGTG
>JAUZND010046856.1:0-20110 GCA_034780555.1 Coelogynopora nodosa | reverse complement strand
TATATGATATACAGTAGGTGGCATAATATCTAAATTAAAAACATGTGCACCGCGTGGGGCATTCATTCACTCTCACATGGTAATACACTATATAGGCTACAGGTTATGTGTAGAATAGGGCCATCGTCGTGGAGCACAGTCAGCCAGGTAAATGGGACTTTTTATTTCAACATCGTGATTTGAATTACTTAATTAGAAAGCCAGGCCAAATGTGGTATTTATTCCGCACAAATCGCTTGTTATGCAAAGCGCATGTGGACAACTGATGTTGGATGCCAAACATGGGATCTCAAAATATGTCACTCTTTGGACGAGACAGCTATATAGGTGTGTCAGCTTCCACACGTGCTTATTCGAATTGCTGTATATTTACCATTATTGAGAAAAAAGTTGTTTATTCCTATGTATATGGAAAATGATATAAAATTATGGAATGTGACTTAAAGATTAAGTTTGCGTGTTATATAAGTGTTTATAACCATAATATAACAAAATTTATAATAGTTTTTAAACTGCTAATCTCGACTAACTCCGTGCAAATGGTGTATATCTACAAAATTATTGTTATTATAATCCCCTCCAAACATTATAATATATGTGTTATTATATTTTATGTTATAACATTTTAAATAAATAATCTATAAACAGTCGAAATCAGTGTATAAAGGGGATTTGTAAACCGCTCAAGTTTAGTTTTTATTTTATATGCTATTGTGTGTGATATTTCGGATATTATCGGATATATTCGGATATTTCGGACCTTATTTAAACTGTATGTTGCCATAGTTTCTCTACTGCACTTTAGAAGTGTATCAGAGACACAGAAGTGGAATTTGAGAAAATAAAATTCGTCATTATTTACATGGCCAATATTTTAAATAGAACGGGCAATTGGTACAACCTGTTCAACTATCTCAAACTTTTTTTAACAAATTTAGTATATATATATATATTATATGACTTTAGCGTCTTGAATATTGTTTCCATTATATATTGAAATAATTTTCCAGTATATTAATCACTCCTTTTAAACATAGAACGCATTTGAAACACAGTATATACCCTTTCACCTCTTTCAAGCAGCCAACGAGCCATCATATGGCCTATATACGACCTGTAAACGAGACTCTTTTCCCGGCATATACAATATAATATATAAATAATACTCTTGCTGTATGTACTACATATGAAAAACAGTGGCAAACTCAGCTGAACTGAACCGGACTGGACGTGCGGCGTCAGTTTAGGGATAAAAATCGTCCACAACTCGGACTTAATTAGAGTGAACACGTTTTCTCACGTAATTGGGACACTAATAACTATATCATGCCGCGTAGTAATGCACTACAGATGGGTGTAGGTCTATTAACTCTACAAATCTCGCAACACACACAAAAGAGCGCTCCAGTGTGTATATTAAGTTAATATTTTTTTTCCCCAAAAAAGGGCCTATTTACTATATATATTACCGTATTTTACCACATCAACTAATAGACTTGCTTTTCTTTAAAAAAAAGTGAAAGTTAACAGGTACAATTGTCAGCGCTATACAGCACCTTATTATAAAGTTACTTAAACCGGATTATTTAATGATAGCAAATTAATTAAGGAACATAATTGAAATGATTCGCTACGTAGGTTTAATATATTGAATTACATTTAAATATACCTAATAATTAGACACAACTCGTTTTTTATCTGTCACATTATATGCTACCATAGACATTATACAGACAGATGGTTAATAAAACTAAATTAAACTTTTAAAGCTTCAAAAACTGAGCCATAGAGTTCCACTGTTGAAATTTTAAGGAGTAGTTTTATTCGACTAATGCTTTTTAAAAATCATTGTATATAGATTTATAATTTTAAATATTCAATTTCCAATAATATATTTAAATATGTTATATAGAAGTTATTATTTATAGTTTTTTTTTAATTTTTATATATTTACTTTTAGATCCATCTTGTTAAATTTATTTTTCGTCGTTTTTGTTAAATGTTCTCATTAAAAAATGTTGGTATTTTATCTTACGTAAATTGAATCAAACTATATATGACGCTTTTTATGGGGATAGTAATATAGCTCTTTTTTAAATTATACTGTTTTGATTATAAACCAAAAAGTAAAACTTCATACCATACCTAACCATGCTGTTACACTCAGTCCAAATTTCCAAGTACTAATCAGCTTGGCCAATCTTGTTAACATGGTTCATCAGGTTTTATCTATATTTGAACTCAATTAGTTTTATTTTTTTGTATCTATTTATATTATATTAAATTTTCATTATATCTATTCCATAAACTGATAACTATATATTCAAATGATAACTTAATTAGTATTTTACAATGAAACAATTGCATATTTTCTCTATAATCCTTCTTTGCTGATTCCAACAAGCTGGATACTCATGCAGTTTTAAAAAAAACTCTTATGAACTTCTGCGTTTGTTTTTGCTGGTTTTAACAACCTAATATCATGTATAAAATTGTCAAACTTGTTTAAAATACCAATAACATTTATATAAAGTATTATTATTTAAATATTTCTGTTATAAAGCTGTGCGCGCAGCTTATTAGATATAAGAACGTTATCAGAAGCTACGATCATTCTACTACTGTGCGTGTAGGCACGACTTTTATAGACACCATTTATGTCTCCAAAATGTTAAGTATTAAAATTTACACGAGTGGGATTTTGAAAGTGTTAGTTATCGTTATTTTTACGGTTTTTATAATAGTATATAGGCCTTATAGTGCAAAAAAAATGAAAAACTATTTTGACTGTGCACCATAACTTATAAATCAACATACATGGTATGAAAGAGAAATTCACATTTAGGCGTGGAAATTACAATTAGATGTCAGCTAGATACCGTGTTAAATTGAACCTATTAAATATGCATTATACATTTAAACTTGTTTTAAAGACATAACGTTTAACGTTCATAGATGCCGTCTCTGGCTGTCCCAGATATAAAACCTTACTTCCCCATGTGTGTTTGCAAAAGTAGTTGTCTATGTACATAGTATAGACACATGCCCATACCGTATACAAGTATACCACGTATAGAACCTGGGCATACGCGGGCAAAGTTTTTGTTTTAGAAGCCGGCAGAATTATCTACATACATTTATTTTTTGTCCGCTTTTTACAATCCACATTTTGCCCCTTGTCCCGCTTGAAGGAAACAACTTTATTTTGTGCCCTATATTGATTTATTATCGTTTGGCCAAGATGATAAGGTGGAGACATCTGTTCCGAAATTACATAACGCGTGTTTGTTTCTTTTAAAATTGTGATCATAAACCGGAAACTTTTGCCTATATATGATGTATATGTATATATATATATATATATTCTAGACACATACAATATATATGTTTATTTTAGCACACTTGTAAAGTTTTTCTCTGAACTGATGAGGATATAGGGGAGGGGAGAATATGATATAGATATATACATACATAGGGGACCCAGAAAAATATACAACCAAGGCAACTTGACACTTTAGTGGTTCAAATTTAGATTTGTGTCGCCAAGAAACTGCGACATGAGACGTTTCTTTGTAAGGATCAGTTTGCGTGTTTTAATTATATATGTTCAAATTACTGTATATATTGATAATTCATATTTTTTCTATATTAGGGTGACAAATGTCTTTTAAATGGTTTAATATACTGTCATTACGTACATGTTTTGCGGGTATATATCATATATTTACTGCTGTTATAAAATATTTTTAGCAAGGCTTGAAATAGTTACAGTAAACAGGGGTTTTGTATATTTTGTAAATATATTAAATGTTTATTATTCCTAGCTGGAAGGAGCTGTCAACATCAATTATATATTAATATAGATCGAGAGAGAGAGAGAGAGAATTAAACACAAAATTAAGCCAACAAAATAAGTAATTCAGGATTCAATTTAGACAGTTGTGCAACTACATTGAAATATATTGAATATGTATAACAAATAAATAAATAATTTATATATACATATATACATACTAATATTATTTTCCATCTGTACTGCACGCAAATGAAAAATGGTAAAAATCTAATTTTTTAAAGATTTTTTATATTCATTCAATATATATATCTGTTTCATTATCACCTGTAAATTCATTATGCGGTATTATTTCACTAGAAATATTGATGAGTGAATCTAATTTTGTTTCCAGTATAACCACTCATTTTCTGCTTATTAACTTGGGATAAAGTGTCAACCACTCACAATAAGAGGAATGAATGCTATTCAATTTCGAAATTTCAAATTCAATTTCAAATTTATTCAATTTCAATTTCAAATTTATTCAATTTCAATTTCAAATTTATTCAATTTCAAATTCATTTCGAAACGCTATTCAATTGATTCGTTCGAAAAAAATATTTTGACAATTTTATTACCTAAATATATATATATATTTTTTTTTACTGAGCTCTTAAAAATGTGAGATTGAGATTTTTCTCCTATTGTGAGATTTTCTCCAATTTGAGATTATGCCATTTCTGATTCATTTTATATCAATAGCTCTAGAGAACTATATATATACATATGATGTATTAGTTTGATATTAATTTTTTTGTGGTTTTGTATTAGCAGATTTTTTATATTAAATAATATACTTTTAATGTGGTGATTTAGCCATATCCAAATAACAAAATAGGGGGAAAAAATTAACTTTAGTTGGGTATTTAACTCTTTTTCCCCATAATATTCATTAATAAATATTTATTTCATTTCTGTTTTTGCCCAGAATTCAAGTTCAAATGTTTAATTTTTCTACATAACAATTTGAGAGCACAAAAATATAACCTTATCATATTTTTTTAAAAGTTCGGATACATTTTGAAGGACTGTTAGCAAAGTTTAGGAAAATTGTTACTTTCTTATCAATGTGAACAAGGAAGCGAGGGATAATTTTAAATGTGGGATTAAAAAGATTTGAATGATTTCAAAACATGATTTCAAAATTCCACCTAATTGCACTGTGTTATCAAAAGTTAGTTCAGTAAGAAAATTTAAAAGACTTTTTCTTCTATAGGGGAATAAAATTATATTCCGTAAGCATATAATAGGCTATGTGCCCGTAAATGTATTGTAAAATTATAAAAGTGAATTTTTAATTAGTTATAATTGAGAACCCTAAAGTATTTTCACTCAACCAGTATAGAACACCGCACTACATAATTATAAATCGTATCACCAACAAACAAATTATATCGATTGCTCCAAAATCATTAAGTGTTGTATGTAATTATATTTATTAAATCTACTGGCAAATACCGACCTTTTCGCAAATTTTGAGTCAAATAAAAAATCCTTTACATTCTTTAGGTATGTGTATTGGCTGCATTGGCAAAAACAGAAATACTTATTTAAACATTTAATTCGGCGACCCAGTTTTCCTCCGCACCTGGCAATCAGGATTGGTTATTTTTGCACCCCTGGGTTGGTGTAACATTCATTAATATTTGATCTTGGCCCCTGAGTGGTTTTACAGAGAAGGAGTGGGTCAGCTTATCCTGTTAGCTTTTGCTGAATAGACCTGCATATATATAATACGATTATGTTTATCAATGCGTTTGTCTTGAAAACTTAATATTTATTTTTAAAATTTTTAGCAAATTATGAAATAATAATTATTTTGATTATATATAATTTTAAACTTATTAATAATTTGGTCGCATGACAATTTGTTCAATAAGATATTTAGCATAACCTGTTTAATATAATATATAAAAAATGCTAACATGAACACAAACACAACACAATTCAATCCTGTTGCATGTTGTTGCAAGGCTCTATTGCCATGTATGCGTATATATATATACTATAACTGACACCCCTTCAGAGACTGCCCCCAACTCAGAGGTGACAATCAACATGGGCGTGACCGCCGACAGCCTGCTCAGCATAGTCTGCGAGGCCCGGAGCCTCAACGCCGCGGACAACCAGATGGTCCTCGAATGCCCGATCACGCACAACCGCCACTGCTACCAGAACTGCATCACCCCCGCCAACCTCCCGATGATCCGTTCCTGCAACTACTCCGAGGTCACCCGGGACCACATCATTGTCACCTACACCGTCGACAACAAGTTGGTCCACCGGACCGGCAAGTGGGGCTGCCTCTTCCGGGACCTGAAGACCCGGTTCGTCTCGATCGATGCGGTTGCCAGGACTACGACAGGGATACCGACGCCGGTCGCTACCACGACCATTGCCGCCGTCGTCACACCGGTGGGAACTAGGACTGGTCAGGATCGCTATGAGCCACCGGGGGGTAAGCGGATCGATGATTGGAATTGGCCGCCGAAAACGAGGCAGCGATTTCGTCCCGCGCTGCCGGCTGATGGGGGTGAGTTGCTAGCGAAACACGATTAATAGAGTATCCTTGGGGAGCTTGATTATTGCCGATATTTTAACATTCCACTCTGAGAAATTTGCTGAACGTAATTCTTTAAAATTTTCAAACCTACTAAGACGATGTTTTCGATAGTTTTTTTGAAGAATTTTTATCCCTTGTGAAACATTCATTGTGATATTGTCAATTATTAAGATACGTACATTTACCATTTGACCTACAGATAATAAGCGATGCGATTCAATATCTTTCCTATCAAATTAGTAAAACATGCCGTATTATCTATCCATCCACTGAATAATAACTATTAAAAATATTGTTTTTCGAAAAGTTAGTCTATGACGTCACTCAGGACGAACCAATTTGAATTAGTTTTCTAAATTTTTAGAAAAATAGCTGTAGAAAAGCTTGTTATATTTTCGACTATATATTTTATGACGTAACCCTTTTCCGTCACAAAATTTAATTAACATTATAAGGTGCACCATATTAATTTTTGGCGAATGTATTATACAGCTGAGTCGGAGATATATTCTCGGTTTTAATTTTATTATAAGTCTGATAAATAAATAAATATGCCCACCAAGTTCGACGCGACGCGAATCGACGTGCCGTTTTATTAAATCTATTTTTCACTGATCTCAACGCGACGCTACCAAACTAAAGTTGAAATTATTCACCCCTTTTTCTGCAACGCCTCGCGACGAAATACATTATTTCAATACAAAAAGGCTATATAAATTATGTAGAAACATCAAAATATGATACGTGACATCGAAAACTTAATTCTTCGCCGCGCGACGCGTTTAATGGGTATAGGCCTTCAAGTCTTCTTTACCATCATAAATAATTTTGTATCCAGTGCGTTTAAATTAACTTCATTTAACGGTGAGTTAAATTAATCTTTAAAGATTGTTGTTAATGTTAAGAGGAGTCTGTTTCCCATGTAAGATGAGGTGCGCAAGTTGTGCATTTTCCTTAAAACTTGTTTATAATTTTTCTAATCCTTTGATGGGTGTTTTTTTCTACGACCACGTCGGTGCTAACTTAGATGAAATTAAACGGTATCACAAACGATAGGATGTCTTATTTTTAGGATAACAATTCTAACTAATCTGCAATCAATGTCTAATTATATTGTTAAATTTCAAAATATAAACCTCAATTTAAATGTACATAGAGAAACGCTGAATATTTTTTTTTGAATTTTTCAAATGATCGTAAATGAATAAATTAGTAAAAACACGTTATGCATATACCAATAAACAATTTTCGTGTTATACAAAATAGCAGAGTACATTTTTCCCGGTAAAATTGCTTCCGACAGCAGCATAATCTCAAATTTAAAAAACAAAACTGGTTCATTAACAAGCCTGTCATGTGGACGCAGACCCGTCCAGGTTGCATAGCGTCGTCAACAACTGTTACATTAATGAGGATCCAAATTACACCCATTTCACAGTTAACTTACTTGTTCAGGGCCATCGGACAGAAATAAAGGTCATGATAGCGCCCGCCTGTAGCTTTTTCGCGCCGTAAAATGGTATATTATTCTCCATGAACACCCCGCCCCCTTAACACCTCCACACTGGTTCAGAATCAGAACTGTTTTTGTATTTAAGATCTCAGAATAACTTCGATTGTTTAGCGTGGAATGTACAGCTAAAGACAATAATGGATCCACGAAGCGATATTGAAACAAGTTTCATTATGTACTTGAATATTTAATTATTATCAATTCTGTTATTCTTTAAAAGAATCATTTCGTTTTAAAGAAAAAATTATTTTTTTATTGAAGTTGTGATAAGGTTTTTATTTTTATTATTTGGGTGCCCTCATGCGAAGATGAAGACAGAGTGCGAATTTGGTAACTTGAAGTTGTGGACAAAAGTTAGTTTGCATATAAACTGCCTTTTTTTCCACAATCAGTTTTCACCTAATAGGATACAGTAAACATATTGTACAATCAGTAACTTGGTCAGAATAATAAATCAATGTTAAATCATATTGTGACTTCAACATTATTTTGAGGCATTTTTTGTTTCGCGTTTAACTATATTGACGCAGTTTAAAATATGTATATATCAATACGAATCAGTGGTTTTTATGTCGATTATAATAATTTTGCATTATTATTAATGTAGTATTGTATTATTTTTTATATTATCAGTTAACGATGTTCTCTTAACGGTTTACTATTTACAAGGTTATCAATTATATAATTTTAAAAAGATGTGTTACATCCACTTAAATTTGTTCTGACCGTATATTATAGACTGCCAAACACGTAACCAACCTCATAATACTGCTTCCAGCTGAGTGATTCATCTTCTCGTCAACAATTTTCACTTAACAAAATATCGTCTCACCGACAATAAAGAGCAGCCATAATAAGATTCGATATTATCAATAAATACCCTGGCACCTCTCTCAACTCCCTAAATAATATAAACTACATGCATGATGTAATGTTAGCTGGCCTGGATACCGAAATCAATCTATAAGACGGATTGCGCGGAGCAATCTAAGAACTCACTCGCTTACTTACTACTAATTAAAACAGTGTATGCCGAGACTCCATGAAATCATCCGGGTGCTATATGTGCTATATAGTTCAACTACATATTATATACAATGATGTGTATGAGAAAGATCGCGGGAAGAAGAGAATCAGGCAGCAGAGAGTGCAGGTATGTATAGTCCTACCTTAGTTTTCCGGCGGTAAAATTATACCATTTTGTACCGTTTGATTGGAGCTGAGTGATGGGTATCTCGATATGGAAGCAGTGTTGAGATATTTCAGCATGAAGATTAATAGTCAGACCCTTATATATTTAACACCATAATTTGCCAATATAAATCTCCTTATTTTGATTTTAATGTTTAAAATATCATAAAACTAAAACAGAAAAAAATAGTTATAAAAACCATTCCAGTGTTTCAATATCTCTCTGTTTCAATACTGTCTAGGGATTCATATTCATATTCATATTCATATTCTGTTTATTTTTATATTTATTTCAATGAAATTATCGTGTAAATTATATATTTTTTTAATAAAAAATCTTTATTAATTTAATTAATAAATAAAGCATTTGATGTAAAATTTACAGTTAAAATATTATAAAATAATTATTTAACCTTTACACTTATATATAATGAGCACCTTTATTTTTTAATCAGCTTATCTATAGATTCATTTGTTTATAAAACAGCGAATGCCTCAAAATGTGATTAACAAAAGCGAAAAATTTATATATTATAGACCTAAAATGTTGATAAAATGTATTGAATTAATATTATGTATTATAAGATAAAATGTAGTTCAAATATATATTATGATGTAGGTCTTGATTTAAGTCAATATATATTATGATGTAGGTCATGATTTAAATCAATATATAAGGTTTTGCGTAAAATTGTAGGTCGTGATGTAAATTAATTTATATGACTGCTTAAAAATGTAGGTCATTATTTAAATCAATATGGACGTCAAAATGTAGGTCATTATTTAGATCAATATGTACGTTAAAATGAGAGTCATAATTTAAATGATTATATATCAATATTTCTGCTAAAGTGAAAATGTAAGTCATGATTTAAAATCATTGTATATGGCAATATCTATATATGTTAAGGTAAAAATGTAGGTCAATAATATATAAATTGCAGAATTTAGTTAGCTACAATACAATTCTTCGCTAATATAGCATACATACGTAAGTCTATTTTTATTAAATACCTGTAACTAAATTAAAACGTGTATATCTAAATAAAATAATTAAAGAATATACTTCACTCTAAAATTTAAGAGTACTGCCACTTCAAAAATATTAAGATGGCAACATTATATCTTTCTCATGACGTGAATACTTTGTATATATATAGAGAACATATTTTTTGCAATTAACACAAATCATTAAATTTTTACTTATGCCTGTATTCTAAACTAGCTTTTTTTTAGAAGCTATATATATAGCTATATATTTAGAAGTTATTTTTTTAGCAATTTGAAACTACGAAGATATTGCCACTCTAACATTATGAACAAACCACGCAGACACTCAGTATTTAACGCTATATGCAGAGTTTATATGGACAGATTGATATGTATACAATATTTCAACTTGGACAATATTCAAATTCATTAACCCTATAGTTATCGGTACTCAAAAAACCCAATATCTTTGTATAAATTACGTATTCAACCTTTTCCACAGATTCAGCATCAGATTCACTTTCGGAACGGAATATCGTACAGAGACAATCTTTGTGTCAAAATGTAGGTATTGACGTATCTAAAATTATTTTTTCGCGATAGTTCATATTTGACCTACTTTCGAAGTTATGGCCTATTTTCTATTTTAACCATTGATTTTATCTGTACGATATTCCGTTCCCAAAGTGAATTTGATGCAGAATCTGTGGCTAAAATAGGACATAACTTTAAAAGTAGGTGAAATATGGACTATCGCAAAAAAACATATTAGATACATCGAGACCTACATTTTGACACCAAGATTATCTCTGTACGAGATATTCCCTTCCCAAAGTTAATCTGAAGCAAAACTGCAAGTAAAATCATTTCCAAAAGTTTCGCTTTATTCACATTTATTATAGAGCGAGTGTAGCGCGTAATCGTTTCACGATGGACAGGACAAATAGATTCTGTGCAGATTTCACACCGCGTTCTCGTTGTCTTAGAGCATACACAGTACCTCGAAACTGTGGGAAATATGGCCGAATAGGTAAAAAGTTAATTATTCGAGCTGCTGAAGTGATTGCATGGCTGAATCGATGACTTTTCGAATTTTGGTTCTTGGCATATCGTTAAACCAGAGCATATTCCAGGGCTTCACAAATTCCTTTCGCGACTTTCTGTAGCCCGCACGTTTCATTTGAATAAACCTCATATTAACAACAACATTGATCATATTGAAAATAACCAACAATGGCCAGCGAACTGTTTTGCGAACACAAGAAAACTCAACTATATTCCCGTCCATTTGGTCGACTCCTCCTTTATACCGACGTTGAAATCTGTTATCATTGTGGGTTTTCCCTTTTCGTCAACAGAAGGACATTGAGATTCCGATTGGGAAAATACAAAACCATTATAATTTTATTGACATGGTCATAAATAAACAAACTTGAATTCAGTGGTCGATTCTTTGTTCGTAGTACAGTGGGGTATATTTCTCGCCTGTGGTGTCTTGTGATTCCCAAAAGTGTCAATTCACTTTTAATAAGACTGCATGCTAAAGTATGCGACTTAAAAAAAGTTATCGGTTGCAATATTACTTTGGGAATTGAAGAAAGGTGTAAATATTATGCACCAAAAATCTTTTGAATTGATTAAAAACGTTAGGACATAGTAATTTAACATTTGTTACACAATGTAACATGCACTTACCACAACTGAACAATTATACCTTCAAATTTCTTTCGCATATTAGTTAGAGTCATAACATTTATAAAGTATTCAGATGTGAGTATAAATTATATGTCGGTTTGAATTTTTTCCGAAAATACACTTATTAGAATTCATTTTATTCACAATTGAAACAAATTTGTTACCAAATGTAGCGCCCCGTACAGATAAGGGCTAAAGGGTGTCTGAATAAACTTCTCCCTAAAAATTAATGTCATAGGCTACTGTATAGGAGATTAAATATTTGGCTAAAAATATATTGTATTAAAAGATTAATTTTCCAATAGTTCAGACAATTTGTTTGCAATTTACAAACACACTGCCCAACAAAACCCAACACATGTCAGCATGTAAAATGTAGTTTTAATTCGTTGGTTTATATATTGTATACTTGTTCATCAATATCAACAACGCGAACCATTCCGACCATGTTGCCAAATTAAGAGTGGCACTATCGAGGAGTATATATTTAAAACTTACAAAAAGTCGGGGAATGAGAGGGCCTCAATGGCGGAAGAACAACGGAGGAGGGCTCTTGTGTCTATCGGATTACTTTTCTGGCGCCACATCCCGCGGCTGGAGCGATACAGTGTGTTATGTAGGAACGCGAAATATCTCCCTGGCTGAGATCCAGCAGTCATGCGGCCATTGAATGACAGCTGCGGATCCCCGTGGAAGTGATAGAAGGAATAAGAGAGCTGTGAATTTTTGAGGGGTGGTTTTTGTTCTTCACCAATTCACGCACTGTATGATTTGTCGAGAGGAGTAATGTTTTTCAAAAGAAGATTACATCGTTTTGATTTGGGGACGACAGTTTTGACTGATTAGTTAACTGTTCGGCTTGTCGCTTGGCCGCATGGGTGTCAACACTGTACTATTAGCGCGCAGACATCCTTCCCTCTCCTGAATAGCGAGATGTACCTCTTTTAAAATACAGAAAATAGCTGTGTTACACCGTTTTACCAGATCAATGATATGCAAGTAGTCCCACCAGAAAGTCACCCGTGTTGTTGTAACCATAAAATAAAACATGCGTGGAAGAAAGCTCACCCCGTACACAACAAGACATACTATATACAACATGTCTGTATACCTCAATTCCTTTGAAAGCCTATCTATGACAGTCATCGATATATTGTGTAAAGAGATAATGTTAAATTCGTTAGTGGGATTATCTGGGATTATCGTTAAATTAATTATTTATAGGCATGTGCCAATTAGTTTAAGGAATTTTTAAGGGAGTAATGAAAAACTAACAATTTGTATAGATTACATGAGAACAATCACATATATGGGGACTTTTGATCTATAGCCACTACAGAGATCTCCTGAGAACTGTGAATAAGTCTTCAAATATTAGTAGGTTTTTAAGACAATTATCCTAATTCGCATCATGTTTGTGACGTGGGGGAGTGTTGTGGGGGGGGGGGGGGAGGGAGAGTTTGATGGTTTGTACTATTGTTATTATATAATAGACCTTTACATTTGAAAATATGAGTATATTGCCTAGAGTATGAAAGTAGCAATGAGGATATTATAAAAATATAAATCTACGACTTCGATCAATCAATTATTGATTATTCAATCTATAAAATTATATTAATATTCCATATTTATTTATAAAAACATTTAAACAATTAGAAATAAGTCTGCTGATATATATGACATCTTAATTACCCGCTTAATTTTTGGTATAATACCATTACAACTTTCTATTTAATAGTTGCATTTTCCTTTTTTAATGGATTTTTATTTTGAAATATAATTTTTTTTATTTTTAATACTAATCTATACTATTTGTCTTTTTAAAAAAATTAACTAAACATTGGCAGCCATGTTGCCTGTCACTATAGTGAACTGACCTGATATACTCGGCCCACATCTAGAATTCTGTATAGAAAGGAATGTATTTTGCAGATCTTAGGATAAGTCTAAAAATGTATTCTTTAATAAGCGATCAATGTTCAAAATATCGTTATATGTCGATACCCCATGAGAAAGTTCCTTTTATATATTATCCAATCGAAACTAAAAATTATAACATTAATTTTTATTTTGGCCAATTATAAATAATGGTTATATTAAACATTTTTTTTAAATATTTTCTAACACAAATAGTGCTTCTTTTATATATGATAAAATATTTTTAAAAATTTAACACTCATATTTATATATATTTACTAGTTTATAATTTGTATAAATTATACACCCAATTGACTATTTTTACTTCAAAGTGTTACTGTTACTTAATTATTTTATAAAGAAATGTATTTTCACATTCACTATGCAATTTTGTGGCACACATAATCTCAGCCTGAACTATTGCATCAGTATTTAATTTTAACATACTAAATTGTAGAAAACAGAAAAACCAATTATAAATCGTTGTGGAATTTAATGAAAATAATTTTTCATTGATAGAACAATATTTACAATTCTTTACATCTATATTGACATACTCGTATTGGGTATATGTGCATACTGATCTAAGTGAATAGTATTGTAGCATATTGAGATAATTATTGGAGTCTATAGTCTGTTCTAATGGTATTACATTTGCTTCGAAATATCATACCTAAAATAGTGGAATATAATTAAATTGTTATGTAGGTATATCAAAAACACGTGTGCAAATATAGTCGACACATTGAATAAACTTCACTGTTATGATCAACATAATATGTGAGGTTGAAAAAATATATATATATCCAAAACGGAATTATTCAAATAAGCGAATATCTGTAAAAACAGTTTTTCAGATCTACCCATAATTGGAATAAATCTTACTTTTATATCGCGTGTGGTAAATTCGGTCAGTTGGTCGCCATGATATATGGTTCAAATTCGAAAATTAGAAAAATTAAGCCGCCAGTATATTATATTACGGAATAGTTTTGACAGCACTTGTCTGCCTTTTTTCATCGGTTATATAATACAGCTAAACGTGTAATTTATGTAACTCTAATTAGAATGACAAAAACAAAAAACGCAGAACATTGTATATATACATATTGTTTTAATTTTTTTAAACTTAATTTAAATATTAGTCTAGCTGACGGACTAGTTATCCGTTTATGGGACTTAATACCTCTACCCACCAACTCTATGCCCACCCACCGGCGAAAAATCAATATTTCAGTTCTCACCAAGCGCGACGTGACGTATCATATTTTGACGTTTCTATAACATATAATCTACAGTCTATTCGCAGTGAAATATGCATTTCGTTGCACGGCGTCGTAAAAAAAGGGTTAACTATTTTCAACTGCAGTTTCGTTGAGTCGCGTCGCGCTAAGTGTGCATAGTCTCTGTCATTGAAAAGCATGTTTTTAATTATTGCAGAGCGTTGCGTCGCGCTTGGTGGGCATAGGTCTATAAACGTCCCCGCTTAATATTTTCCCTGCGCCAAAATATTAGAAAATGTACGATGGATGGCATGTATTTAACCTAACAAACCTGTGAGTCTGCCTTTTCCAAACCTGCATTTTAAACTTTCGTTTTATTTACAAGTAAGTAATTGGGCTTAGTATTTTGGTTATTTGTTAAAATATATTTTTTGATCGTATAAGATATTATTATTTATTAATTTATTACAACTGCAACTCTAACTCAGCGATACTCAAAATGTTACTTTTTCAGTAACTTATGACGTCACAAAATGTTCATCAAAATAAATGCATTTTAATACATACAGATAAAATACATTTTAATATATCCACAAAAGTTTAATCAACACCAAAGCATTAGTTTTTTTAAATAATAGATCAATTAATATCGTCACATAGACCATCTTCATATTCGATATAATTGTATAGCACGTGATTTGAAAATATACACTTAATTAAAAGACAAAAATATATATATAACAAAAATGCTCTTAGAGCTTACCATTGCCCCCCTCCCTCCCCACATGTATATTGAATTACATGATAGTTATATAACATTCATTTGAACATGACATCCCGACTAGTAAATTCAATTACTAACAAATACATAGCATATAATTGCAGCTCTTGTCTGCGGGGAATAACTATATAATGTTCACGAGTATACGTACATACAATAGTAGTGTATCTTCTATGATGCTATATGCAGCCTAGATATAGCTGCTGCTGGTATTTATAATGAATCTTCCATGCAATGACATATTATACCTGTTAAATACTGACAGCTGACATTTGTCGGCTTGTTTCTGTTCCACTTCGTCTTTCTATAGAAGTTTTTCTTATTTGTTTGTCTACCTGAACGGAATGCATGTATTCACCTGTGTTCAATCAGTAGCGTTGAATTAAAAATGCGAGTATATAATACAATACACATCACATCACATTATCTTCATATAATATACGAATTATAGATTGTTTTAAAATTAATGTTAAATATATGCAACATTTACTTTGTTAATGTTATTAGGTTTGTGTCAACATCAATTTATTACTCAAACAGAGCCAGAAACATTACAATCTAATTTATCATACCTATACCAGTTGTAAATCATATACCTAAAGATACCGTATATACAAACTAAAAAGAGGCAATACATGGAATTACAAATTTTGTTTTTGAATCAGATTAACTGAAAATCGATCAGTTTTAATCAATCAATTTTGAACGAGGCAATCGATTAGATATTCAAATATATGGTGACGTGTATTTCGGTTCATACGTAATCCTTTTAAATAAATCAAAACAACTTTTTAGTCTCTGAATCATTCAAATTTAGATTGGATATTCGACGTGTTTTAAATTATGCGCGGGTTAAAAGAAATCATTTTTTATTTCAGTTATCAATTACATTAAAATGTTTTAATAATTAAATATACAGTATTTCAAGTCATTCAAATATATAGATCAATAGGAAAATACAAAAATATTGATTTTTTGAGTGATAAAAATCGATTATCAATCAATTATATAACTTAAATCTATTGTCTATCTCCAGTTAAAATATGAGCTTATATATTATAATATATAGGCTAATCAGTTAGTCAGTATTTAGGAACCAAATTGTTATACCCGCATCAACATTGATTTTCAGAAATCAATAAGGTATCAGTTTAGTCGATCGATTTCCTGATTGAAAGTGATTAATTTTTAATAAATCCGCCGCACATACGTTTTTTCAGATTAATCTCATGAATTTTAATATATCATCCAATATTTTCTATTGCATGTACGGTGGAACCCCTAAACCTACCCCTCACACACGTACGTTGTATTGATTGACGTTTGTGGTAATAATTATAAGAATCTATTATAAAAACTATTACTATTAACAAATGTACAATCTATGCTTTATGTATATGTATGTTACTATACAAATACATTTTTTAAATATTATAATACATAACCATATCAAATAATTATTTTTATTAAAATTCTTGATTGATTAATTTGTCAGGGTTTCAGAGATAAACAGCGTTGCGAATAAACATTAATATATGGGTTATAAGAGTTAATGCCCATATAGTTAGGGGGGCGTACGCATCCCCCTCCAACCAATAATCTCATAAAAACATTTTTTATTTTCAATATGCACTTTAGAGATGAGGGGATATTTCCTAAGAAGGATGTCTGACTATATATAGGTAATATTATAAATGCACATATTGGTCTGTCTTAACTTTAGAAATGTACAATTGCTTGAACAGTTCAAATATCTAATAAAAGGTCAAAATAAAATTGTAAAAAAACGCCTTCCCCCATTACCAAGGCTGGCTACGGGCCTGGGATTATACATAATTGACCGCCGCTGTCTATACTTATTGATTATTGATTTTCACGAACAAAACTGTATACGTTATGTATATATATAGGCTTTAAATAAGGTTTTTTTAACTTGTATATTTTCCTGGTATTTTGAACATTCTCTCCATTTTCGTGACGTTGAGAGTTGAGTTCTGTCACATTCTTTATTTTAACATTCAACATTTCTAGATTTACAAAAACCAGTTGTTTATTATTTGATTATATATTTCAGTGTATATACAGTAATGAAATGTATTATAAATTGTATCATATCAGTTTCTCAATAAAACGTACGATTTTAAAGTTGATAACTTTCTAATTGGGTGATGAGATCTGCAATTTAAAAAGAACTTTAAATGAATACACACTTCTTGACTGTGATACATGATCATGCATACCATGCTCTATTTTATAATAGTAAAGTCCAATAGACAATCTCATAATTGAGAAAAATATGCTATTAGAGTAAATCTCAAAACTTCTTTGCACGTGGTTTACAGATGCACAGTTACAATTAATACGTAAGGTCACTTAGCCGTGTCTATAAGCTACAATATATCAAATACATAAATGCGTGTTAGATGAAATTTTCATTTTTTTAATACATTTTAACATCTGTTTAACATAAGGCAACTAACAGATCTCGAACTGCAGAAACTTTTCTTTTGAATTTTTTCCCTTTCTTATGTATATATATTTGCTATCATGTGTAAATCATCATTGGCATCATATATATAGTTTCAAGGGAGGGGAGGAGTAGACATTGGAAGAAGAAAGTGGGGGGGGGTTGGTGTCTATAGACAGTTTTTTCATCTCTATGCTTATCTATATATATATATAAGATGATGAAAACTATAGCAACTGTGTCTCGACTTACTTGTCTCTCTCATCCATCTCGCAGGCGATGCCATCGTTGGCGGTCTAGTGTGGCGTGTGAGCCAGTGAATTGTATCTACCGGGACAACGCGTCCATATATAACTAATAATGGTTCTATACGTCTAGAGAGAGCGCGTGCTGTGCGGCACAATTATATTGACTATACATTTGCTGCACATATATGTTTCGTATTCATTTCATAAGTTGAGGCGCGGTCTTCCGGCCCCATATATATATATATATATATATATATGACTGATGTGGAATAATAATTATTTCACTCTCTTCTGGGACCACTTCATTTGTATCTTACTGGCAGACGTGCCAGTCGTCCACATCAATGCTGCAAGAGTACAAATAATTTAGTAATTATTGTATAGAAAATGCGAGTCCCATGGTTTAGATCATATAATAATGTTATATAGTCATTTAGCTGAAATAGACTGTCGATTACAATTACACGTTACTGTATACTCTATATACTTGAAATCAAGAAGTATAGATAGTTTACTTTGTAAGTGTCCAATTACGTCGCTCCCCTATATACATCATCATACAATTTCCTGTTAGGGGTATTTAATCGCTTCTCTCAGATACATGTTGCCAGCTGACGGTTTATTAAAAGTTTGCTTGATAGACATTTTGCAGATCCTAAGTTCTGCAATAATTTCGGTATACACGTATTAAGTCATCAGGCAAAATATCTTCAACAAGATTTAGCCTAATCACTTTTTAATGTAACTATAATAAATTGTTATGATTTTGGATTATTTTAAGATATAGGTTATATATATAAAAAATATAATTAATAAACATTGTACTATTATAGTGTACATTTACGGTATATTCGCCATCACCGTTAAGTTTCTAGTTTTTACAAAGCCTGCTAGAATAGTCTGCTAAATAGAAATAAGTTCTGGAATTCAGTACCTTTCAATGGACCGTCTTAAATAGGTCACATAATAAGTTACACTTCTGTCGATATACCGGTATGCTGGTAATCGTTCAGCTGCCGACAAGCAAATGCTATATATCATTAGAAATTATTGCGTAATATTGCGGCACGTCATTATTTTAGTGTCCATCACTGTTCGTTAAACAAGACGCCTAGTGTAACCAATCGAAATAATTTTAATTTGATAACTTACTATGCAATAAATTCCAAAGAAAGTAGTATTAAACAAATTACTCTCCTTAAATTAATCCCAACAGCAACAAAAAACTTGCAACTAAATATTTATTTTTACTTATCTAGACATGCGGGGATGCAGGTGTTACAATTGTAAAAATGTGCATAAGTTTTTGGTTTATCAAAAGAAAATACATAATAAGTAAATTATCTCTTCAATTCTATCCTATATGTTCAACATTTATTTTATATAAAAACAACATTTATATTTTTCTATTGTCATGGAAACATCTCCCAATAAGTGTTTATTTCATTTGCTTTATAACTTTCAGCGCATAATTTGTACATGGACCAAATTATAAAAAGTCTTTTAATTATTTATTAGTTTAACCAATCAACCCAGTTTAGATGATTTACAGTCAAGAAGCTTTTAAATGTTATAAATATGCATAACATATATATTTATATAATTTATTTCTATATATTTTACTATCTACTGTACTCTGTATCGTATAACTGGATAGATTATTTCAATAGAAAATGCTGTTATT
>JAUZND010046845.1:7482-20111 GCA_034780555.1 Coelogynopora nodosa | reverse complement strand
CCATGCTAGAGTTGCACCATGCTAGAGTTGCACCATGCTAGAGTTACACCATGCTAGAGTTGCACCATGTTAGAGTTACACCATGCTAGAGTTGCACTATGCTAAAGTTGCACCATGCTAGAGTTGCACCATGCTAGAGTTACACCATGCTAGAGTTGCACCATGCTAGAGTTGCACCATGCTAGAGTTACACCATGCTAGAGTTGCACCATGTTAGAGTTGCACCATGCTAGAGTTGCACCATGCTAGAGTTGCACCATGCTTTATAATTATTATTTAAAAATATAAATTTTAATTTTGCATGCTTAATACAAACAACTATCTAACATGAGTTTCTCATATATTTAAAAAAATCTTTATTTACAGTTAATATGTACACATTTAAAGTTGCACGTCTAACGTTATATGAAATAAATCTATTTCACAGAATAAACAGTCAAGCATAACTATGTAAGACAAATCTCATTATGTTAATATTCCCAATTGACAAAACTGTAATTAAAAGAAGCTTGATTTTAATATATTATTTATCCATTTTCTTTGGCAATTTTTTTCCCCAACTTTATTTCTTAGCACTGCAATTTCTTATAACATTCCTCATATTGTTCAACTTCATGTAATCTATTTCCAGTTGAAGGTATCGACTATAAACTATAAAACTGCAGCAGAGTATAAGTAGAAAGAATTAGCTTTCGTTTTATTTTAATATACTTTATATTGAATGCGTTTATAATATTGTTTATTTTGAAAGTCGTCATTTTCAGTTTCAAAAAACATTATCTCAAATAAAAAATGAGTCACAACAACTTTTGATAATATTAATATAACCATTTGAACGCCTTTCAATATTTTGTTTCAAACGGTTTTTCGATATATTTCTAAAATACATATATTATGTGGATTTTTTTTGTCCAACCATTCCCACTTGCTTAAAAAAACACATGGGGAGGATAATAGTAATGCTGGCAGCGAGTAGAGAGTTCAGCCGCCTGCCAATGACTCATTTTAATGACGAAGTTGCGATCATCAGATCAGATAGCAAATGCAAAACTTGGTGATAATTAGCCAGTCCCCTAACCGGACGGGTCTCGCACACTTTAACCAAACTCCCCCCCACACAGTTTCACTGATTTTAGGCAGAAAATAAGGGAAATACTTTTTGGTAGTACATATATATGTATACACATACTGTTGTATATTATAGTTGTTCTATTATATATAAACCATCCCCAGAAAGCGGACTGAACTTTGCCGAGTAGGTACACAACACGTCTTGTATACAGCATGATGCATACTGCGCTGACTTTGACTGTGGCGTGGATGTCACTCCTCTTTTTTGAATAAATGGTAAACCTGACCTGTGTACTGTATATAATCATCGGTGGGATTTCACGGTTAATGCATATACGTGTTTTAATATTTCTTAAAAGGTACCTACATCATTGGTACTCTTTAACAATTTTTCTATTCTAATTACAAACATAACAAATTTTCTATGTATACATTATACAACAATATGCACGTAACAATAAGGTTCCGTTCTCAGGTGTTGTATATAAACACCGCTCTGATAAACTATGCATAGTTTGGTGTCGGTTAAAATTCTGTTTCAGACAAGAGTATTTCCAATATATAGGCGTCTTGGATCATCTAAGTTGGCTCCATCTAAGACCAATGTGTTGAAAGAGTTGTGGGCAGTACTATACTGCTCCGATCTTATGATGTGTCAGGTTAGGCGTAGTCTTATTTTCTCATTTCGAGTATACTATATGTATAAGAAGGAGTTTAGCAACTTCTTTCAACGCCGTTGTACCGTTGTTGGTCTCCTTGTCGCCAAAAATATAAGTTATCCTAATATCATTTAATGATTTTATCAAAAGTTTAAATAAAAATAATTTCATCTCATAACAGCTCTTCCTATCTAAGCCACTATATCCTGAGTGTAAGCAATAACCTAATGTTCAATCTGCAATACTGTAAGTGAGTATACAAATAGGTCACACAAATAGGTCACACAAGTGGGTCAGACAAGTAGGTCACACAAGTAGGTCACAAAAATAGGTCACTCAAAAGAGGTCACACATGTATAAACAACTACCGACAAAACATAATATACATATACGGAGCCTCTTTCTATTACATGGGGATGATGTTATGTATTTAGTATGTATAACAAAATATGTCAAATATATATTAAGAAATTTAAAAAATGTTTAAAAGTCTGAAATCACGTTTCAATGACCGATTATTTCATATTGACTTTTCTACACTGATCAATATCTTGAGTATTCTACAAGTGTTTGTAAAACTAATTTTGGCATTAATTTTACCAAAATATGTCGAAATAGACCAAACTTAATCAGTGAAATAAATAATGTAAAAATTTTTAATTGTATATTTCATTTTTTTAAACAATTACAGCTGTTTTCATCATTTTTTCAATCTAAAGTTTCAAAATGAATAACGTAGTAGTTACTATAAATACTTTTATCATTATTCAAATTGAGAAAATATTTTAAATGTATTGTACCACGTGACAAATACTACTTATTTCGTGATCAATACTACTTATTACGTGATAAATACTACTTATTAAGGATGTTTCTCGAACAAAATCAAAACAATGAATTAACTAAACATTTCCTAACCCCCTTATGTATATGGTTGCCTAGAGTCGCAATAAATATGTTTAAGATTTTCCTGTCAGATCAAACATTAATCGCAAATTAAATAATTCCAAAAATAATACACCATTAAAATGCAATTCCAAAAAACGTAAAACATGCTTTCATTTTGATGAATCTCCCATTACTATAAGTTCTACAAATTATTTTAAAAGTACAAAAGTGTTGCGAATCGGCCCGCGCGCTATTTTGTTTTTACTGGCGTTTTTTAACTATAAGACGCAGCGACATGAGGTCCAGGGACTTTTCATATTATTATTTTCCGCAACTAAGACTGTTTTTTGAAATTTCTTTAGAAGATTTCAGTTTAAGTAAACATATTTGTATTTTTGCAAGTATCTTTTTGGATGCCGAAATTCAGAATAATGAAAACATAATAGAATTTTATGGATTTATAAATTTATATAATAGTACTAGATAAAATGAACAAGTTATACAATATACAATTCGGACATTAAAATATAAAGCGAATTTAATATTCAAATAAGAGATAATTTCAACATTTAAAAGAAATCTTTTTTTGTTGTAAATTCAAATTTTCAAGTCTCACAAAAATTTTCCATTTCAAAATATAATTTTCTTTTATTAACGGAAACAAGTCTAAAACACTTTGGTTTACCTATACATCCCAAATTTCAAGACTCTATCTAACCCGGAGGGGCGGGCTGATCGCCCCCCCCCCACCCTCGGTTTCTGAGTGCGTCAAATACAGCCCGGGTAGGATAGGATTACCGATCGATTACTTATCGATCCTAATTATCGTTAAATATATATGGGTATTACAATAAAGAACACACAAAGAACAACAAAGTTAAGAAGAGAAAACTTTGAACACGAGAATTCGCTTTAATTAAATAAAAAGCCGATTTTAATGCAATTGAATGAATTAATTAAATCTTTTGAAATACGTGCTCCACTTTGTGTCACCAACTTGCAATGTTAGTATTTGACTGTCCATATATAACCATTTGTGTTCAGTAACCAGCACAATTTCTTAATATGCATAACATCTCCTCCCTCCTCCATTCATTCAAAGAAAAACATAATTGTGTTTTGTTTAATTCCGTCGTTTAACGTAAAAAAACAAAAGAATTAACCAATTATAAGAGATGCGGCAATTCCCATGTGTACTAGTATCAATGTAATTACTTGTATTGTATAGGTAACTCTTGAAACATAACGGAACTAATTTATATATACGTAATTAATATTGTGGCATATATAATAATAATATATTTAACTGTATATGGTCTTTACTCCATAAGTAATTAGGCTATAGTCCTCTGACTGTTGATACTACAGTGTAACTAAGGAACTCTTACGATTGTTTACGATCAAATGTAACAGGTGTTAACCTGCTTCCATGGCATAGTTATCTTTAATCATAATTCATTTCTTGTTTCATTTGGCGCCAATATCATCGCTTCCTTTCTACCCGGCAGCTTTGTCTCTACCCCATATTAGGGATGCCCACGCCATAAGATGCTGGTGAAAATCATTTAGCAAAAGCTGAAAATGAATAGTCTGAATAGAGCATTTCAAACGTCTCCCCTTTTCATTGGCTAAACCCCCCCTAATAGATGGAATACAATTATTTATGCTCACCCTTGGCAAAACTTAGAAGATAATAACATCTTTTTTCACCGATTTAAAAGCAAGGCTCCTTTTGTCGGTTCCCTTTGAATCTTCTTGTTTTTCTTCTCCAGAAATATATTGATTTGTATACTTATTTGCACAGTAAAAGTTGAGTTGAAATAACTATCACCAAGCCATCGCATCGGATCAGATCGGATCGGATCACCTCCCCGGCCTATATATAAGACGATGAGAGATCCTGTCTGGTGATCTCAACTTTACAGCCAGTGAGCACAGTTTAGCTGTCAACAATTAATGCAGTAATCAATAATATTCTGACCCTCTTTTTTGCCGTTTTCGTATTTTTATAATCACTCAACCTCCAGTCAGAGATATGCTAGCTGATTTATGCTTTATAATTGTGTTAACCAAATTATTATAGCTTTTGGGGATTTCAACATAAAAATTGTCGTTAGAAAAAAGTTCATTCAATGGCAAACGCGAAAGGTGGACATGAAGATGAAAGAATTCTTGGATTAAGATGGGTGACGCGGATACATCTTTTATCCTTGTGCAATGCATAATAAAAAGGAACAACTTGTGATATTGTTTCTCAAGGACCTGTGACCAGAAAGACATCGATGATGTGTGGTTGAACCTGTACTCGACATCCAATGCATCCTTCTATTAAGGTCAGATATTGTTTTAGCTTTTTATGGAGAAAAAATATCTTCGCATCTCCATGATTTAAACCATTACATTTTTAGAAAAAGTATAACTTTATCATTTATAAATTTATACTGGTGTCTAAAATTATTCGTTTAGTCCGCCTCACTAGGAAGTGGAATTCGACAATTTGCGACCAATTATAACTATTTTGCAGGTTATTGTCACAACTTAAGGTTATTGTCACAACTTAAGGTTATTGTCACAACTTAAGGTTATTGTCACAACTGAAGGTTATTGTCACAACTGAAGGTTATTGTCACAACTTAAGGTTATTGTCACAACTGAAGGTTATTGTCACAACTTAAGGTCATTGTCACAACTTAAGGTTATTGACACAACTTAAGGTTATTGTCACAACTTAAGGTTATTGTCACAACTTAAGGTTATTGTCACAATTAAAACTGTTAAACATTGATGTTTTTTCCCAACTAGAAAACCTTTTATTTATTCCAATTCACTTCAATAATAAGAAGAAGAAGAATGTTGTTATCTGGATAACGTATATGAGCGTTTTTTAAGAAGTTATTTTGTTATATTTCAATTGTCTTTGTAAAACTTATGTTCAACATATTTTATATAAATTTTATAATGCTGTCATGCGTTTTATAATGTAGTTATATATAGTCTATCAATTTAATGTAGTATATCCAGTTCTTTATGATGATATAGACAGATTATTATCAATCTTAAAAATGTATCAAAAGTTACCAAATATTTCAATAATAAAAGATGCAAATTTAATCTATACTATTATCTTTTATTATTGTGGTCGCTTTTGATTTTCATAGTTCTTGATATTCTTATACTTAAATGTCTTCGACAAAATATCCAATTAATGTAAAGTGATGTGCAAGAATGGTTCGATAGCAAACAATCTGAAAGTATCAACAGATCCGGATAAGTAACTATATTTTCCCCTGAAACATTTAAGTGTTAACTCATAGAAATATATAATTTCAAATATGTTCTGAAATTAAAATTAATCACTTTTTAGAAAACAACATCGACATCTAATTTAATTATTGATTAGTAATATTATATTAATATTAATATCACACTTATGGTAATATATGCATAATATTTGCAGTAATGTCTGCAAGTAACATCCATAGTATTATCTATTTTTCAGTAAAAATATAAATAGTAATGTATTTTCGTATTTTACTAATTCTGTAGATAATTTTGAGGTAGATTGTTTCAAATATATCATTTTATAAATTTTTAAATAAAGTTCAAAAAATACATAAAAGAAATCAAACTGTCTACAAGCTTTTGGGGTTTCATTTGTTCTAACAATTTACACATTTGTAGATATATGTTGTTATTATAATGTCAGATGACTTTGTATAGATAACATTTGTAAATTTAGATGTACACATATCTTTGTTAGCTATATGGTTCATTGTTTTAAAATTTTCCATTCTTAATGTTTTTATTGAACAGCCTACATTTAGTAAACAGACCAGCGTTCTTTAAACTTTAAAACTAATTATTTTATGCCTTCTACAGAAAGTTAATTGTTTTTCAATGGCGGTTCAATCGTATAATACACCAAGACAAACAGAACGGTTGTGACTTAAATCCGGATTAAAAACCGGAGGTCAAATCCGGAGCAAATTAAACCTATATTTTTCAAGGTAGTCAATGCAAAAGTAGGTAGCTAAAATAAACAAACAAGATACATTTGAAGGTCTTTAAATCTTCAAAGTATAGCTATAATAAAAAGAAATGGAAGGTATTTTTAAAAGTTGATCAAAATGGCCGATATACGTGTCTACATTTAAAGTAATTCTGAAATAAACAAATGAAATGAATTGTCACTCATTTTAATTAATTATTTAACTTTTCTAGAATATTATTTTATAATTAGTGAAAATTAATTTTATATTATTAAACTCGAACTGTGCAGTAAAGTTTAAATCATTACATTTGCACTCATTAAAATAAATTACAGAATTGCTTAACAAGTTTAATATATTATAATTTTTAACATTTTACTTTCTTTCAATTGCCATTGTTTGTTCATCTTGGCCTGTAGTACTTTTATTGCCCTACCTTAAAAACTGTTTTTTATTTCTCCGGTTTTTCCTCTTTATTGAAGTCATAACCAAACAAAAACTATGGTAACGATATTAAAATTAAGATACTATAAGAAAGACGTCGACATAAATTAATCAATAATATTATTAAGTTGTCATATAATTTCAGGTGTCAGTAAATAATTAAATATCAAGTTTATATAATGACATTTAGTAACTGCGGTTGACCAGGAAACGTCAACATGAAACGTTTTACTAAATAATATATTCTAAAATGAGTTTTATTTAACACATTTATCTTCCTTGTATTGCGCTCTTGACTGGACGAATGATAGGGCGTATAGCATACTATTCTATTGAATTTGTAAATCAATTAAATGTTAACTATATAAGCAGTTGGAACTATATATTCTTATCAGATTGATTATGTCAAATGGCATTGTTTATACCCTCTTATCTAATATCATAATCGACTAGTGTTTTAATTTTAAAATATCCACAGCGAGATTGTTTATTACATGCTTTATTATCATATGGGACATAAAAACAGGACTTTGAATGATGTCCACATTATCTGTATTGTAACGATCCTATAGTATTTAATGTCTTTAGTCATTTAAACATTGTGTTATGCAAAATTCCATTTAGAACATTACATTTTTAGTGATTCTATATTGTATATAATAGTATGATTTTGTCATTTATTTGAAAAGATACTTAAATATTGAATTCAAATTATGTACAATTAAAAAATATCACTTGGTGTACTTCGATAAAATTGAAAGGGAATATGTATCACCGGATAGAACTAATTTTGCTTTTCTTGTTTATCTAGAAATACTATAGAATACAACAAAATATATTTTTTTCTAAATTTTATTAAATTATTTTTTAAATTGTGCATTTAACCTTCGTTGCACAATTTTATCTCTGGTGTGCCCTTTTTATAAAACGACCCCCTTTTGAAAATCCTGGCAATTGCCATGAAGCATATATTACTCTTTTTAATAAATACATCGTATAATAAAGTTACAAAAAGGTGATTATATTTTCTAGATTCAATTCCAATCTCTCTATCTCTCTCTCTCTCACACACACACTCTCTCTCTCTCTCTTTCTCTATTATGTTTCCTATCTATGCCATAACTTGTACCCAAAAAGCCAACCAGATCAAGCGCCTGAAGGCAGAACTTTGGGTTCGTCTAACCCCCAATGTCTTTGGTCTACCCTATAATATAGTTATATTCTAAAAATAGATCTGTAATAAGTTTCCATATTGCGTAGTGCAAAAATAGTTTATGTTAATTGAGCTAAAATTTTTCTAATAAATATCGATTATAAATATTTTCCAATTTTTGTTTATTCCCACGCGAGTTGCTGATTACATGCAAAAATGGTATCATTCGCTTTTCTATTCCGAGAGAAAAGATTGTTTCCTCCTTTTTGAAACATGTTTTTGTGGCAGTTTCGAAATGAAATTTTATTTTATCGTAAAAAATTAATTTACATCACCTATTTAAGTTTTACGACATCAGCATGAGTAATTTGAATAAATTAGACAATATTTTGACAAAATGTGACAAGCCATAGTAACGTTTAACCTATGTATAAATTTATGAAAATAATGTCACTGGGGTAAAAAAAACTGTGCATATTTTTCTAAAAATATATATGAAAATTACTTATAAAAATGTTGTTTTCTAGCGCTATACCTGGATTAGATGTTCAAAAAGCTATTAAAAATATATAAACAATGAAAACTATAAAACATATATCACCACATTTTATTATCGGATATTATCATGCAACGTATTTATTAAACAATAATAAAATTAATGCTTTTGGGGAAATAGTGATGTTATTGATATATAGGAACCACTTTTTATACGATCAAGTAAACTGTTTTAAACTTTCATTTGGTACATAATATGTGGTAAAATTTCAAAATAACTAAATATAGTCGTTCTTAATTAAAAATTCCATTAGAAATGAAATGTTGCAAATTATATATTTAATGAATATAGAACAGTCAGCCTAAATAATCCCCACAATTAACTAATCATTGTATTTTCCAGACAGCATCGAAATATTCCTTATCTCCTGAATACTTTGTCAAAATGTCGGAGTATAATATTAGACTCTCCATTGACCCTATCTATAGATTGTTCCCCGCCTATAAACCAACAAATCCTGACTCCCGATAATGCAGTAATCCCTAATATGTAGAGGGACCCAATATAGAAGCGGTTTGATAAAGAGTTACGTAACTGTGCAAATCTTGATTCTCCAAAGTTAACATTTGGCTAACATATATAGAACAACGAAATAAACTATAGCAGCTCAACGTCTGGAATTATCCGTTTTAGATTGGTAACAATTTATAACCTGTGACTCAACAGTTTTATATATAGAGATGAAGTAAAATAACTGACTCAAGATTACTTGAATCGGAGGGAAAAAAGTGTGTTCTCTGGGGACATAAACTTTTAAAAATAAATAGTGTAAAAGGAGTCTTTTTACCGCTCTTCCTTTGCCCGGTCATTGACTTATATATGCCATCAATAGCAGAAATTTTTCCCGGGCACATTCGAGTTTTCCCAATAAAATAATTAATAGATTTTCAATTCAATTAATAGGGCTCAAGAAGGAAATCGCATTCCAGTGAGTAAAACGTGTTATTATAGAGCGGAGGCTGGGTGATGCATGTTTCATTAAATAAACCTGAGGGTGCAGGGGAATGAACAGGAACGGATTGCGAAATGAAATATATTAATTCTAATTATTCATATACCTGCCGATGACTATTCAACCTCTGTCGTA
This sequence comes from Coelogynopora nodosa, assembly GCA_034780555.1. Classification (NCBI taxonomy): domain Eukaryota; kingdom Metazoa; phylum Platyhelminthes; order Proseriata; family Coelogynoporidae; genus Coelogynopora; species Coelogynopora nodosa. Next base: position 10,264 of record JAUZND010046845.1, on the reverse strand, counting down.
TACTGCAGAGTGTGCAAAGGTTAGGATTATAAACCTTTATTGATGTTCCTGCTGCACGCTGACAATATCATATAGGGTGAGGTCGAAAGTTATTCGTGAACTTTATATTCACCTCGATAAATCTGAGTCTTGAAATAACTTATTAAGAAAATTGAAATTAATTGAATTTAATTGCCAGATAAACACACCATTTGAAATGGATAGAAATAATCCCGCATGAATCCCGCAACTAATCAATTGAAAAGCGAAATTGATATTTATCAACAAGAGCAGATTGAAGGAACAATCTGTGTAAAGCTTATTGGATGTAAACCTCATTTTATGAGTGAGAAATTTTGCTAAATATACCGACCCGAAAGCTCAAATGTTTTACACAATTTTACATCAACGTATAATTCCAAAAAAACTGTAAAGATTGCATCCTTTAACAATCATTCGTATCTATAAATTGAATTTTGAGAAAAACTTTTTTTCAAATAATATTTTACAGGATGAATATTTTACTTTAATTTTAATTTTAATTTCATTAGTGATTGAGTTGAATGCGTTCATTGAAAAGTATGTATTCAACTTTTTACGGAACGTTATCTCGCGTGACAATTGGTGGACATAGACGTTAAATCGTCAAAGAAACATAACCAGTTTTTCTTAATGTTGTAATTTGCAAATATATATATATATTTTATAAGATACCTATACTTAAATATCACATTTGGGTGTTGAATATAAAGTTTTAATCATAAATATTAAACAACTGTATTATATAGGGATGGTTTATGGACATCTAGGCCCTATTTTTACCATGCGCATACCAAAACAGTGAGGAGCAAATAATCAATAATATAATAAATATATACTTTAAAAGTTTACTTTGATTTTTAATAAAGTTATTATAGGTACACTAATTACAGCATAATATTTCAAAGGATATCTTGGTTAAAAAAACAATTTATTTAACTTTACTTGTTATATGTATATCTCGTATTTTACAACAACTTTGTCGAAACGTCGCCACTGGTTACAATCGATTTATTATAAGAATGTAATATTTTGTCATTATTGCATTAATGTATTAAAAGTTTTCGAAATTTGAAAATATAACAATTTGATTGAAATTAGACAAATTAAATAAAAGTAAACATATACAAATGGGAAATATGAAAACGTTTTCTCGCATCAGATGACTCCTTTTTTTAATATATTTATTGATTTAGTAATAAATAAATTAATTAATTAATATTTTAAAAGTCACACGAAGAAACTGAAAAGTCCCTGACTGCCCTGCCCGTTCTGTCTTGAGAGGCTAGCTTTTGGCATTTATGTACAATAATTAAAAATAAACGTTTTAAAATAAATCCTTCCACTATCTATTGTATATACATAGTGGCCAATATAATACGCATGCCTGGTCCCTTTTTCATACGAATGAACGGGTGACTATTGTAGATCTAGATCTTGCTCACAGTTATTTTTTTCTTTCAGATGTAAATATTCCCGAAATAGTCTATTTATATATCTTAAATTGTTAACACTTATTGATATATTTCTTGTATAAAAATCCATTTCGCCACTCATATTAATCAAATTCAGTTGACAAAGTCGCAGCCAGGGAGAGGGTAGGGTTAGGGTGAGACTTTAATAGCGTGTTTTTGGGTTCTCCACTCAATATTTCGCTCCCCTGACAGTCTGCTTAGTGTGTATAGTAGAAAGTATATAATAATAATAATAATAATAACTTGGGTGCGCGCTTTTTTGGGCGATTATGGCGATTATCGACCGACCAGTGTGATCGGATGAGTCACACAAGACGTTATATGGATTTTATCAGACAATAATTATTATAAATAGGTATAAACAGTTATGACAGCAATTGCACTCGAAAGAAGTTAGACATATGGACGCGGGCACCAATTTGAATACGGTAACGGGGAAAACTGTGTTCTAAAAATTTCAAGTATTTTAATGAAAGTGAAAAGTAATTTTTAAATGATGGAAATTACAACATTTGTTGGCAATCGTTTGTGTCACAAAAGGACTATTAATATTATCTTTATTGTGTATCACACATTATAATTCTAAAGCCAAAATTATTCGGAGGATGCGCTGTTTTTGTTACATATATTACAATGTATACCATATAACGCACTTTTATATTAATAATATTACCTGTGATTAAACCGTAGCATAATTAAATGTTCGATATTTTTTAGCTATTTACAGTGAACATACAATGTATATACTCAGCTATAGATCCTCTTAGTGGGTGTCCTTATTCGTTTGTTTATATCAGAGATCCTTTTTGTTTTCAAAATCAAGTAGACTCTTTTTAACTATTTTATAAAAGGCATGTTAATAGAGTGGTTTATTAATATACTTTTTAATATATTTTTATATTTTAATTTTCCTTGATTATAAAGGAGAGGCTGGGTTTTTTTCTCCATCTAATGAGAGAGTTACACTTGCCGTCAATATATAACTAACATTCTTTGACTCTTTTTATAATTAAGAGGGTATTGCGAGACAGTTAAATGCATTATGCATAAATGCTGCTTCGTTAAATACATTATGCATAAATGCTGCTTCTTTAAATGCATTATGCATAAATACTGCTTCGTTAAATACATTATGCATAAATACTGTTTCGTTAAATACATTATGCATAAATACTGCTTTGGTAAATACATTATGCATAAATACTGCTTCGTTAAATACATTATGCATAAATACTGCTTCGTTAAATACATTATGCATAAATACTGCTTCGTTAAATACATTATGCATA
>JAUZND010046834.1:5869-20113 GCA_034780555.1 Coelogynopora nodosa | reverse complement strand
ATATTAGAATTTGGGTTAACTGACTTTTGGGACACCCTGGTTTTCATCTATTATAACGACCGATTGGAAAGGGTTAATTAACAGCTCCTCAATTAATATTTTTTTAATATCATAAATTAAATCGAAGCATTCATTTTATTGATTCATATTCAATTAACATTTGCAATCTGACTTATACTAAATTAGTATTTGTATTTTTTATAAACATATTGTTTGCATTTATTATAGAAAAATGTTTTAGTTCTACTAAAAATGTTTGAATTTATTTAATAAAATACAATATTGATAAAAAATTAATTGGAAGCACTTGGTTAAATATGTTGTATATCTGGTTAACATGTAATGCTCATTTTAAAATTGATTGACTGATTTGTTATTTTTTTACCGAAATCTTTTTTAAACAGAATTTTTTAATTTTTGTTTTATTTTGTAATTGACATATATTTGAATTTATAAATTACCAAACAATCAAAATTAAAGCATTGTATAAAATGGTAGCAGTTAATAAAATTAAACTAAGATCATGATAGTTAAGCATAATTTAAAATTCTACTTATAAATTACACTTACCAGAGATAATATATTTTATACCTCATTTCTATGCCGCATGTTCGTTTTATTATATATTTTTTTATTGAAATCCCGGATTAAGTAATCGAACTTTAGCACATTGTTCAAAAATTCTAACTAACTTAAACTAGTTGAGAGCTGCATTAATCACTGTACAAAATAGTCAACAATTATTTTTAGAACCGTTAAAATTTGTTTGCTATCGTTTTTGGAAAAAAGGTGGATGTTTATAATCAGTAATTTCAAAAATAAAGTAAATAATATTTAAAAATAATGAACATGTATTTCATCGAAGAAGTTTCAGAACATTGTAGTATAACTACAATTTCTTTTTACAATAAAGTTAATGTATTAAAATTGGTCGAGAAAGAATCTGAGAATCAAAAATAATATTATCCAATACATAAAATCAATTTTAAAATGAAATTGAAATGAATTGAATTTTAGTTTTGCACACAATTTTAATTGAAGTAAACATACCCACGTAAATAAAACATCTGGCTATCAAACTGACGTTGTCATAATACATCGCTACAATATCTATGTTGAATGATCTTATCTATATTGAACATAAATTCTAGTACTTCAATAAATGTGTTACAATCTGTTATATACATAATATATATATTCTGCATGTAATATAGGGATATAGTCTTATAGTGTAGTACCCAAATTTGCACATGTGTACTCTTTGAAAATAAAGATCCTTCTTATTGAACGGCAAAATCTCATTCACCCGTGGAATCTTATTATTCACTTTAAAAAAAACTGGGTCCGCCACTGCTTGAAAAAAGTACACTCACTTTGAATAAATACTAGACTATTCTCCGGTATTTCTATAGAATAAATTTAAAAAAAGTTTAATTGAGTCTGTTTGATAGCTATACAGCAAGTATTAAATAGTAAAATATAAGGAAGGCATAATGGCATTTATTATGTGTTTTTAAATCTAAACACAATTACATATTCAAAATAATTGTAACTAAATTACGGTGTATTAAATATTATAATTATCTAATAAATAATAAACAGCTACTAAATGTAAAATTATATTTTTATTAAATGTTAATTTGATTAATTATACCTTTATTGTAATTTGTTTATATAAAATATATATATATTATTTTGGTTATAATTAATATGTTTTTAGAAATATGTTTTGACGATTCCTATCTTCATTTTTGTATATTATGTAATATTTGTGTTTCCTGACAATGAAAAGAAACCCGTCCAACGCATTGGCATCCGATCCAATTTTCATATTATTGTGCCAAAATATCTTTTCCCTATAAATGATGAATTTATATCATTCCTTCACAAATATGTATATGTACGAATGAATGATTCATGTTGATAAATAAAGAAAAATAATGGTCACTGTGAGGAATGCAAAAGAAAAACCACAATAAAATGTAAAGTTTATTACAATTAATACCTTCTTGATAAAAGATGAAAGCTTGGATATTTTGTATTAATTGATTCACGTTTAATGTGGTAAACTGTTAGTATTGAGAAATCATTGTTTTCAATATTGAAATAGAATAAATATTCATTATATTCATAATATTATAATGAAATAGTCTCATTTGATATTATTAAATGTTTTAATAATGCAAAGATTACCTACCAATTGACTGTAAGATTTCAATAATGGAGCCCTTCTTCGAGTTGAGGCTGCTGTATGTGGACTGATTTGATACTCCGGCTGCGGACATACCCGGTTATTTTCTCGAATAACCTCGTCGGTGATATTGATGTTGGCTATTATGTTCAAGTTGAAGTATTCTTTGTTAACGCATAGTGCAATAGAAGCGAAATAGATATAATCCGATCTTGAAATCGTCACTGAAATCCAAGATGAATATTAATTTATGAATAGGTATTTGTTCTCTGTCAGTACAATTATAATACACATGTAATAAAAGCCTGACAATTTAAATTGACTTGTATATATGGTAGACTTAAGACTGTGCGATATAAAAATAAATGTATTTAACTGGTAACATCTGCTACATTTGCGAGCATATCCGAGCAAATTATTGTATATTATGACCTATGCAGTATATGGTTTGCATTATTTCGGGACATACAGACGAGAGAGAGAGTAGAGTAGTAGATTTATTCACATTTATTTGTACTATCGTGTCTTTATAGATACATAAATAACCTGTTTTTTTTTACTGATATATGTTATGTTTTTAAGACAAATAATAAGTCAAACGTCTATTCATCTTACTATATTGTTTATGTAATGCAAAACATATTTAGGCATTTTGAATTAGATTTTCAAATATAGTGAGAAGATGATGTAACACAACTGCTTATATAACGACATCTATTTCATAAACTGTAGAACTACCAATGTGGGGGTTGGGGTGGGCAGTAATATATATCCACATATACAGCATATCACTTTGAAAAGTCTATTCAACTGAATTCGTTGACATTTACAGGCCTATTTAAGATCGTTCTCTACAAATATAATAAATGCTAAAGCTTCCTCAAATGCAACACAAATATACTATAGGCATACTAAAAGTCCATTTGCCTTCATATGATATGATTGATGTTAAGCAACATTTACACATTCATGGCCACCATGTGAAACTTAATATTAGGCTCCTGGCCTTTTTGTTCTTGTTTGCTGCTGTAAAGAGGCTTTTACTAAATATTTTATATTTTCTATTTTCTAAAGATAACAACCGTAGATATTGTCGAAGTCTAATTTATAGTAAAAGTTAAAGTAAAACACACATAATTTGGTTATTTGCTCCATACTTACAATAAAAAGAATTTTAATAATTATTTTAAAATATAGAGAAACATGTACCAATTAGCATGAACCATTAAGACATATATTTACTAACAACATAATGATATTAAAATAAACAATACACTTTAAAAAATCTATATTTTTTTAGAAAACCAAGTCAATCAACAACATCATTAAGGAGAAATAATTACATAAAATTGTTTGATTTTTTAACTTTAAAACATATTTTAAAAAATTACAAAAAATGTGCGTTTCAAAACTAAAAGTGATGAATGAAAACATGTCGTCATCATAATGGCATGATATGAAAATAATGCATCCAACCCGCACTGCTCAGTGTGAATCACTGGAAGGAATCCTAAATGTGTTCTATGTTGTAAAGACTTATTGCTTAAAGGTCGAACATTGTTGGTAAATAAGAATTCACTTTATCATTACTTGTCGAATAAAATAACTAAATATATTTTTATATAGTTACTATTTTCAATCAATTCTCTAATTTTGCACTATTATAAACAAAATAATTTGATTATACATCTGTTTTCAGTATGCTTTCAGTGTAGTCTTCCCTCTGATGTAAATAAAGTAACGTTGGCTACCTGTTTAATTACTAGTAGGGAACATATTTTTATTCACCGATTAATTATTGTACTAGAAAATTATATACAGTAGTATATAACAATAGTTGTGACAATTTATAAATTGCAATAACATACAAAACGATATATTACTTGAAACCAATATACATTATAATATTAATCAATTGAATACATTACGGAATCTGTGAGTGCACAAATATGAGTATATTCGGCAATATGCTTTAGAAATTATAAATACAAACGGACTTGAATGAATCAAGTGATAACCTTTTTAAAAAAGTGAAAATATAATTTAAATCTCTTTTATTAGCACAAGATGGTTAGGAAATTGTAAATAGAATACTGGCTTATGCAACATGATAATAATATTGATAATAAATGCATTTAACCACAAAATCAGTACATTATACACTCACAGTGCATACATTTATAGGAGGGTGATTTATGACATTTCGAGAATCACTTAATATTAATTTGTATTGGTTCAATAATACTTATGAATATCGATAAATGTTATGGAATATTAATTATGTTTTACATAATTGATTAAAGTATTACTTTGATCACGCGTTGATGGTTATTGAAGATTAACATAATTATAATCAGTTTGCTTGTTGACTAATATTATCCACGATAATGACTTTCCAATCATTAGTAAAATTTAAAAAATTACAAATTACATAACAATAAATTATTATTTAAATATATACAATACATCTATATTGGCGAATGATTTCAGAGCTTTAGCATATGGTATTGAACACTGACGCAATAAAATAAAGAGTAAATCACTACAAAATAGTCGAAATAAACGTGAATGCTTTCTTTAAAAATATATAATTGTTAGAAAAGTATTAACTTTAGTTTTATCATTTTTAAAGAAGTTAATATTACAGAGAGTGGTAGGCTCTATTGTTTTATTATTCATTCATCTGTTGTTATTATTATTATATTATATTACACAATCATTAGTTATGTGTTTCACCTTATTACTATTTTGTCATTATGCTTTATTAAATGTCAGTAAGGCTCAATTTTCACGTCCCTTTTCATCAATTACTTTTTCACAGTCTCATAATAAAATACATTTGTTAAAAAAACGGTTTAATCTAAACAACGATCCTATGTTATTGAAAATAAATCCTCGCATATTTATATATTTTTTAATCAAATTATATTCGCCTGATGCATGTATATATATATTGTGTAAACAATGCCCCATATTATGTTCCCCCTACGTTCACCCCACGTTCCCCGTACGTTCTCCATAATCCCCAGCAAATGCTCAACTTAATCAATAAATGTTAGAACAAAAGTTATTTTAAGATATTAACATTTAAAATTACATCATTTTTTAAATCATATTTGGAATAGGGAATTTTGAATCTATCGTCAGCCCCCTGAAATAAGGGTGAATAATCAAACACTAAAATTGCATTATTTGAATAAAAAAAGCTACATGTTGGTATTTTACATCATGGTTTAAATAAGTAAATGCCTCTGATCACCAATACAACGCAATGGTACTAAAGGATGTCCTCTGTATATGAGCTTTGTATACAAGATTTGACATTAATGTGACTTAACAACTTTTCTCTTGTTTTCTATTTCTTTATAACTGATTTATTTATATAAATATAGACGCAATCGTAAATAGTGTGACGTGAGGTAATACTGGACATCAAGGTTTATTGAGACGCAATCGTAAATAGTGTGACGTCAGGTAATACTGGACATCAAGGTTTATTGAGACGCAATCGTAAATAGTATGACGTGAGGTAATACTGGACATCAAGGTTTATTGAGAAATTTTCAAATACTGAAAGTGTAAACTGTACGTTCTGTTAATTTCTTTTCAGTTTTTGACACAATATATTGTGTATATATATATATATTGTATATATATATATACAATATATGTAGATTATGAATAATTAGTTCATCCTTATAAATGTTTGTCCTTAATTGTAAGGAAACGAATACTCGTAACTTTTTATGATTTCATGAATTCTCATTTTCATAGTAACAAATTCTTAAAAATAACAAATATTAATTAAAACAAACTAGGCATTAGTATTTCGAATTAGCGCAACAAGAATATCCCAAATGACTTAGATATCAATGACGCAATTGGCTGGATGCTACAAATGAGGAGTTAGCGAGGGTCAGAATCCGTTATCAAAGATAGCCTACATATGTGCATCTTTGAGAAAAAGTTGAACTGGATCAAACTACAATAGTTTCAACAGGTTTCAACTGGATTAGAGTTGACATAATAATATGATTCTTTCTAAATACTCCTCCTTTTCAAATATATCATTTGAATATATATTATATATCTATAAAAAAAGTAGATTAAAAATTAAACAAATTTTTATTTAATAAAATACAGTTACATTTAAAAAAAGCTATATGGTACTTAAAACATATTGATTAATAATAAACTAAAGACATATTTATTAGAAGTTAACATTTATAATAATAATTAAAATGAGTAATAAAAATACTTTGCCATTTGTTTACACAGACAGATGTACACAATTCTTCAACTTTGGTATTTTGATTTTGCCAATTTTGTACTTTGCCAATTTGAATTACTCGCCACGATGAGGTGATATCAATATCCTCCATGAAATGTCATAGAAGGTTAAACTAGTCTGCGTTGTCTATAATATGTTTTATACCAACATTTAATAAACAATTTATCGATTAATTAACTCATTTTATTTTTTGATGTGATAAATTTGACCTAACATGTCCATGTATTTGATTAATAAATATTTTTACTTACTTACTTTTTTTTCAATTTAATCTGTATATAATAATCAATTCAAAATTGTTAACTTTTTCAATTGATCTGTTCGCTATATATTTATAACTGTTAATATATTCATTTTAAAAATATTGTAAATTGTTTGTGTAATCTGTTTAATCAAAATAAAAGTCGAGGAAGTTTTATTAAAAATAAAAAAACGCGTTTTCACCTACATTTCCTTTATTCTTTCTTCGATTTGGCCACAAATTTTCTAACCATTTATTTAAAACCAAGTTGTGTTATTCGGATTACTTACATTAATTAATTCGTGTTATATCGTACATACATATATATACATACTCATTGCACATATTACATTCTTGTATTGTCACGTGATCTGTTTCACACTTGATATCCAGACTGAGTTCGCCATCAATATTAAGATCGAGTTCACTCTTCTGCTATTGACAGCGACTCTGCTGACTCGAAATTGGACAAGACGGGAAGTGGTCATAAATAATGCTCTCCGCGAAATTCATGAAGATGACAGATGTAAGCGCCGCGCCGATGACAGATTTAATTGATCTAAAACTGAGTATATGGTGAACAATTATCTATAGACAAATATTAGTATGGTCATTTCTTGCAGACAAAACAGAATTATCTGATTTTCCAAATGTTGATGTCAATGTATGTTATGCTATATTATTAACAAGTCGTAAATATTTACAGCACATAAAGTAAACAATAAATTATCTAGTTATCGTTTTGGTGTCTTCCCGTTTCGCCCACTCCCGATTCGCCTAACTGTTTTATTTAGTTCCGTTTCGCCTAACTACATTCTTAAAATACAAAAATGTTAAATCAAATTTTTATGATTGAGGTTTATCATTTACAGATTAAAATACTAAATGTTCTAGATAAAATATAAGAACTTATAAATAGTAAATATTGGATACAAACTATCATACTAAATGTTAGATACAATTTGGTAGGATTTTGGCCGAATGGGCCAAACGGGAGAAACACATTAGGCGAATCGGTACAAGCAGCAGGCGTAATCTGTTGCGTAATTGTAATCGGCATGAACAATGGTTAGGCTAAACGGGAGTAGGCGAATCGGTACGTAATCCTAGTTTTAGTTGTTATAATATTAATAATTATTGTGTTATATTACTTTTGGGTATTAGTGTTCATTAAAATATTAACATATAGTCGTATATTAATAATATATTCTTTTTAAGATGAGCACGTCTTGCAAAAAAACTAAGTTGGAGTCATAAAGTCTCTTTTCGAAAAAATGGAGGACTGTCATGGCCGTCGCAGGGGTCGTTTTTTAATAAGGGCACGCCCGAGATAAAAGTGTGCACGGAAGATTAGATGCACAATTTTTAGCGGGGACTAGGGTCCAGGGACAGATTAAAGTGCAAAAAAAAGTTCAAATTTGAAAATATGTACGTGAATTTTGGCGCCCTAAACTACCGGAAACACCGCTTTGAAAATCCTGGATACGCCCCTGATAATAATATATAACATAATAGTTATTATACATATTTAAACATTTACCTGCTTCTTTGAAAGTTTTTTGAAATCATAAATCAAAGAAGTACAAGATCGTACAACTTATCGTTCAGATCTCACTGCAGATGAATACGCTTCAATCAATAGCATATTTGAAAGGTTTCATTTATTGGGACTTTTCTTTTCTAATAAGCACTTTTGTTTAGTAAATAATAAATTATACATACATTATGGAAGCATACCTTTATTGATACATACGTAAAACAAATTATCTCATCTTTCCGCAATATCAATTAATTTGTTAAATGTTTTGATGTTCGATATATTTCTTTAAAACAATAGGTAACACAGCACAAGCTAAAAAAACGGATTCTTTCTAATTATTAAAATATTCCCATTTAAATTCCCATTTTCAGCACTCACATAGACAGCCATTATCAATCATGAAGAAAATATAGAATTTTGATAGGCTCGTTAATAAAGCCGCTAGTTGTTAAGGGTCAACATTTTTAATTGTCGTAATTTACTTTAAAATCGATTTGAACAATTTCATGTATGCATATATACAACACATAACATAAACAGATTAGAATAGAACTGTGCAGAATCTGAAATTAGAAATCCAACTTGAATTTTACTAAACATCATATATTGAATTGTAGACATAGCATATTAAAACGGTTGATTTCAACATATTTCATTTATTTAATTAATAAAATCTTACAACCTAATTTATTATGTCGCCTTTTTATACAGCTGCTGTTAAAGATAAAAAATATCATCTGGCATACTTCGATACATTTCATTCTAAAAACGAAACCATTTTCGAAATCTTGTGCGCAGTCGGTATGTGATCATTTTTTTATTATTAATTGTTATTAACTTATTATTTACATTATTAATAAATTTATAAATATTATTTACTGGCTAGTATAGTGCAGTAGGTGAACATCTTTTCCGTAGAGCATATATACATTTTTAATATAATACGAAAACTGTGCTAGACATAAAACTATATGTTTTCAATATTTAGATATAATTTTCAAAGGGAAAAATGTTGTACAAAAAATTATCTATGGTATAAATTGTACTAAATTAAAAAATATATCTCATATCTCTGAAACCATAAGATAACTCTATAAAGGGCATTATCACAGTTGTTAGATGTTGATGAATCTAAAATAACACTAAGAGATTATTACAATGCTTTACATTTCAGAAAAGTAGATCACACGATGGTAACAATGAAAATGCCATAATCTGTATATACTGATTTTGTTATTCATAAATGTATTTCTCTTTAGTGAAATTAGACCTCGATTATTATATTAAGTAACATTATATACAATCATTTTTATATTTATATTATTTCCTTTCCGCTGAATTTTTAATTAAAAAATGTTGTTAAGTATTTTACTAACTTCGTTAATATAAGTTTATTGATTTTGTAATTTTATAAATGTTTTTTGCACTATATTTATATATATTTAAAGTTCATTAGATTTTCTCAATTTAATACTGGCTAAAATAATTAATATGTATAAATAAAAGCATAATTTAACCGAAGAACTCCCAGCAATTATAAAAATGTTAATATAGATATTATTCTAAATTAATTCTATTTTAAAATATTAGCTCTTTGTTCTATATTATTATTAATTCTTAATATTGTCTGTAAATTTTGTGCTCTGTGATAATTTGATTTAATTTCATGTTTAGTAATTAATAGTATCCGCTTCAATTAACCGTTTAATAATCATTATATTATATCCAAACCAATTAAGCATGAATATGAAGTGCAAAAAGTATAAACTTGATAGTAGCTAGTAATAATTAAATAGGCTATAATTTTTTAAGCTTAAATTTGAAAAAATTGTAATATAAATTATTTGTGATGACAACATGACATTGATATAACAACAGCAACTCACATGTTTTATTAATTTGACATTATATTTCAGTTTGTATATTTTCTTGCCTAAGTATATATAATTCAATGTAAAAATATTTATTTTTACCAACAGTCAAATCAACAGAAAATATGCTGGCATGAAAAATTATAGAATTAAATTAGTTTTTGCGAATGTTAGGGATCTTATGAGTCTGATAAACACTGTTTTTTGCCAAACATTTGTTTGGTAACAACGGATTGATATATTACCTTGAATAATAGTGAAAATGAATTAGTATTACTTCAAATTGTAAAAAGTACAAAATCACATAATAGTTGCTTTTTCTTCTCGTGTGATGTTTAACCGATAGAAACAATCTAATTATCTAAATATTAACGATATACTTCATATATAAGACATTTGAATAAATTTATAATTTTAATTTTCAACTGACAAAAATAATATAAATGTATACTTTTAATTAAAACAAAATATGTTTTGAACATGAGTGAGTACTGTTTGCTAATAGGCCTAATGTTTAACATCTGGTGTTGAATTTTGAATACCAATTTCCAAATTCCTTCCATAGGTACAATACATAACATGAGGATGACGTTTATGTCTATTATATTGTATAATGCGTTGATTGATCTATTTTGTAAACAAATACAGCGCGGACAATTCTTTTACAAAGCGGTTAGTTATCGGCTTTAGGAACAGATCAATAATCATTATTAACAGGTTATGATTTGACATGGATCTTCCTTTTGTGGTCCTTTAACACATAGTATGATTGATCTGCAAAACTTCTATATCAACGCATCACATTAGCAATTATCTGTGTAGGTATATATTCCATTCCGAATGCAGAATCAGAAACGGTTGACGCAGGAAGCTGAATTTAATTACTGTTTATATTTGTGATAACACTGTTTTATTGATTTCTATTTGTATAGAACATTTCATAATTTCATATGGGTCATGTAATAGTCATAATAACATTATTTAAATACTATATTTTAGTTGGAATTATTATTTGAATTTGAATTTTTATTGTTTACAAAAGTGCACATTTTGTATAAATGTTTCAACATTTAAATTGATACACTCTGGCTTAATTTGTTAACTTTTACCATCCTATGAAATTTAATTACTACAGTATATAGATAGTCAATCATGACATGTCATGTCATGACTGTGCCCATCGCTATGTTATGAAAGTTATCTAACATTTTAATAGTTCAATTTGTATATAATAATTAGAATTTAATTGATAAATATTTATATTTGAAAACTGACAATTTCTTTGTTAAATCGCATACAACGTTAACTAAAATGGCCTCGAACAGAAACAAAATTTAATTAGCAAAATGAAGTATAGAAGAACATTAAAATTAAATAAAAACTTTTTCAATTATTATTGTGGATTTTGTATGCGATTTAAATAAATAGATGGTTTTGTATTTAAAATTGTAATAAAATAAAATGATCATGTATTTTGAACAATTTATGAGGAAAGGATCGCTAACTCCGCATGTAATTGTTTGTTGTTGGGTGCGCTACCAAAACAGAGTAAAACTTGCATCCGTTCTTATTCTCTACATTGTTGATACATTGAGCTTCATAACATGTTGTCCCTGGCTCAGACGCCGAGACTGCATTTCCTTGAAGACTTACTAAAAGATTGTCAGCCATGGCAAGTACCTCTATACCTAGCAGTAGGCCAAACAGGAACCCGAAACACTTTATCTGCTTAATGACGCTTCAAATTCGAGCACGGGTCTCACTCTCGCTGCATAATATTGTTATTGCTGTGCCCCAAGTCTCGCATAATACTAGATAGTTGAATTCAATTGCTTTCAGACAAGATGTTTGAACCGAAAATTGAACAAGACATTGGATTGCAGAAAACTAAATTTTGCACACAATTCCAAATTACTACGAATGTGAAAAAAATAATTAATTCGTATGTAACTAAGTGTTATATCAATTAATATTTTTAAATACTCATATGTATAACCTTTAAAAACAAGCTTTTCAATTATGCATAACATTAGCTAATCTACTGATAACTTATTAGAGAAATATTGCATAGCACAACATCTTTGTGTTAGTTTACAATTTGTTATTTTCAAAAATAGTATGACGCTATTGTTCTCACACCCACTCCCCCCAACGATCAGTTCCTCATTATACCTGGTGGTTCCTGTTAACGGTGCTCATCATTTTCATACTGCTTGCTCTGGCCATAGCTTACCTGGGGAAATACGCCTGCTTCAAAACGTGTAACGGACGGACTTGCTTCGATCTGAAATTAGCAAGTAGGAAATTTAGTTTCTCAAAATGTAACATCCAGTGTGAGCCTGTATTAAAAATCACGTATATACCATACATTTTCTTATCTTCTATCAAATAAAAATTTTAATTATAATTTTTTTTATCGAAAATACAAACAGTGAAAATTACTATGTGGAAACATGGATTAAAAAAAAAAATTTCAGTCAGTCCACAATTAGTAATAGTTGTATACATATCGATAGTAATTTTATAGTAATATTTAAAAAAACGTTACATTTTTTAGAAAGTATAATTCATCAGCGGGTGAATTTAAAAAATAAAATCCAAGGAAACTTCCAAGTCAGCCAAAATATTGATTTAAAAAATTATTCAATGACTTAAATAACATAACGACCCTATGTATAACTACCGATCAATAATTTTATAATTAAATTCTTGCTTGAAAAAAAATATGGACAAAATAATGGATAGATTGAAATAAAATTAAACACATTATAGTACAATATTCCCCACAGCAGAAATATCTCCGCAGTATCAATATATTAACGTCAAGGCTGACATATTTGTATTTCCTTCTACCTTTAAACTTGTGTATAAAATGTAGCTGCCACATTTGTTTAATAATTAATATTCTATAACAAATTGAATTGAATTTAATTTTTCAGAATATGCACACTATGATTTGTAAAATGTGTTATTATTTATTTTTGTTATGTTTTATTTACCTTAATCTTAGTTTTAAATGTCGGTTTAATTTACTGTTTTCTAGCAGTAGTATAAATTGTAGAGTATTTTAAGTAATTAATAAATGTATAGCTTAAATTAAACCAATTTACTAATTTTACCAAATTTTACTTATTTATCGCCATAAAAGGATGAAAAGATATAGCTGCTCCATTGGACACTTTTAGGGGCCCATTTAAAATTATAAACATTGTAGCAAATATAACGGCAGCTATGGCCAGAATAGTTTAAATTACGTGTAAGACAATATTGAGATACAAATATTAAGTAGTAATTTAATTTGCTCATGTCTAAACATAACTATAATACAAAAAAAAAACTGTCTTTTAAAAACAGACTTTAAATTTGTATAATATGTAGATGAAATATATAACGAATTCGTTTCCGGTTAACAGTGAGCACTGAATGCTAATTGAAAAAAATGACATATTTTATTGCAAATTAAATTTTTCAATTTAAATTTTAACCATTTAGTGTAATCTTTACAAATATAATTACTTTGTTTTCTTATGCATTTTACTAATTGAATGCCTAATTTTAATTACATTTCAGATTTTGAATCTTTGGAAAGTGAAAGATTAAGCGACAATGAATAAACGCAAAAAGGTGTTCATATACTTCGATGGGAGATATATAGGTTATCATTAATCAATAATCAATCAAAGCGGATCAAAGTTGATCAAATTAATTAATATTCTTATATTCCATTTTTGACTATGTTTCCATTGTAAATATAAATTCAGTAATTAAATGTATATAGTACAGTTTTATTTATTATTAAATTGTCATATATTCCGCATAATTATCTCAAAATAAAGGATTTCCATGTTTTGAAAAAGAATTTAGTATATCTAATAACAATTTTATTACATTTTTAAATGTGATTCTTCAATTGTATTCATTGTTTATTATTTTAAACGTAGTTTTGTTAGTTTTGAAGTTTTGTAGTTTTGTAGTTTTGTAGTTTTGTAGTTTTGTAGTTTTGGTAAACTTGAAAATTAACCGAGCAACTCTTAGCAACTCTTAGCAACTCTTAGCAACTCTTAGCAACTCTTAGCAACTCTTAGCAACTCTTAGCAACTCTTAGCAACT
>JAUZND010046823.1:0-20114 GCA_034780555.1 Coelogynopora nodosa | reverse complement strand
GATAGACTCCTTCCTTACTACTAGTGTCAATTGTAGCTAGAACTCTTTTACTAGCAAGATGGATTGTAAATAATGTGTTGGTGGTGGTGTTTCCAAATTGCCTTGTGGCAGGAGGTATTGCACATTTAATTATTTTCCTATCAGCTCAGATGTGCCGCTGGACACCGGTCGCAACCTTGTTCGCTGGATTCCGGTTGGGAAGAGCAGAGACGTCAATGGCTCTCAGGAGGCTCAGCTGGGTGTCCCTGCATCGATACCTGGCGCAATTGGGTTTTTCGCCAAAAGTTCCTTTGTATGTCGATTTCCTATATCGTATGCAGGATTCACAAAAAAATACCACTGACCAATTCAAATATGTAATATGATAAACATGTTTAAAGAAAATCATTGTCTACCGACTAAAATTTCAACTATGAAGACTATATCCTTATTTATCTTTATATATGTCCTTTGTCTTTTTGTAGGAAAAGATCTGTCTCGTGTTTTCTATCTTCTTTTCATTCGTGCACCTCGTTGCTGTTGTTCTGGTTGAACATATAATAATAACATTCTTCTGTTTCTTTGGAACATAGGATACCATTATGATAACTTCCCGTGAAAGCAAAACAGTGAGTTTAACTTTTGTGCTTTTTATTTCAAATATCGCTGGAGGAAAATATTTGCGAGTTTCGATAAATATAACAAATTTATACTATAACAGTAATATGTAGTCACCCTCTGGAAAGAAAACAACTGTTTTAGCGGTTTGAATATCTGAAATACATATTACGAGGTATAGGCACTTTAAAATAAAACAATGTTGACTATGTCATTATTGAATTATGTCATTATGTGTCAGTTCTTACTAGGTTAAATCTATACTGCTATTTTCAAAAAAGGAATAGGGCCTACACTAAATAATGTAAATTTTTATCATTTTCGTAATACAGAAGTTTTCAATATTAGAATGTATAATTTTTAATTGGTCATACATATTAACGTCAATTTACTGACGTCATATTTTGAACAAAGTCACCAATTTTATAGTTTTTTGTTAACTATGTTCTTTTAAGATACCTAATGATATAAATTTAAAATAACAAACACTTTTAATAACATTTTAAAAGTTTGATAATTGTATCTAGTTTAAATATTGTGTTTAGAATTTGACAATAAACATTTTATTGCGAAATTGTGAAAAGTTACTACAGTAGTTTTTATTTTTTTTAATCTGATGAATTAATTACAGTATTATTATATAAAATAAATTACACTTTACTATATACATTAACATAGATTTTTAATATATATCCAATATGCTATGCGGATTAAATATGAACATTTTCCATAAATGTTAAATATATTTAGTATATGGTTTGTGAAGATAATTATATTCTGAAAAATAAATAGTAGATCAAATGATTACATCATAAAAAATTTTTTCAATCACTAATAATGACAAGTTGAATATTAATATATTCGTAATGAATATTGAATTGATCATCAATATTTCAGAGTACGAAAAAAGTTGTTTGGAATAGAAGGTGAAATTATGACGTATCTGATCAGAAAAAAATAACATATAACTTATATTCGATATTTATTTCATAATTAAAAAAGTTGGATAAATACGGTTTGTAATACATCTGATTAATGAAAAAATGTGAAATTTGTAGTTGTAAAAAGTCGTAAAACTACCGTCAATACAATTCAATTTTCGATTTAATTGTGAATATATTTTTATACAGTCGGTGTAGGATTTCGCAATGTGGATAGCTAACCAATTTATACATTGGATATCTGTACACACACGTCTTCTTACATTCTCACTTTTTCCATTAACCCTATACGCTCTCTAATTGGCTGCGATTCCCTTTAAATGTTTTTAAGAAGTTTACATGTCCTTAACATTTAATCCACATCTCTGAAAACTACAGTTTAAAAATAATAATAACTGTGAAAATAACTAAACTTTTTCAGACAACTGTAGTTACAGTAAACTATAGTTCTAGCTGTCAATGGACTCAACAATGAAAGAATATTAGCAAATATTTAGTAATTTTGGTTTAAAATATCCCATCCAAAACTGTTTCTCAATTAAAAAAATAATTTATATAGCAAACTGACTAAATCAAAACAACTATTTTATTCATTTCAACAAAAATCTCATGACGTGTTTAATTTTGAAGTAAAAATAATAATTTATTCATCTTTACATGATTTATAAATGTTACCTTATTTCTATTTAAATATGTCACTTACAGTTTATGGCTAATCCAAATTAGCTTTTTTTAAAATTAATTAATTCATAAAACCTGAATAGAGGGTTTGTTGGTACATAGACAAGAGTATTGCATACCAATCGAAGAAACGTAGGGTCGCTAAACCTTCACTTAGCACGGCTGCAAGCCATGAGGAACAGGAGAGCCTATGGGTATGCTCAAACCTGTTCCAAGATAGTACTTTGATATCCGAAAACCAGCATCTTAACCCCTCTGCCATTCCAGTTACCTAATTGTTACTAAAGACAATTGAGACAATCTTAAAATACCCGTTGTCAGCCTCTGTTGTGTGCATTTTGAAAGTTAAAAAATTGAAACCTCTCTACATGTTTTCTAGCAGAAGAATTGAAACTAATTTAAAATTAATTTCTTAAAGAAAGAATCTCAAATTTTTCTTCCATTTCTTACAAGAATAGCAATTTTTTTTCTCAAACAATTTTATCGATTTATAGCATGAATTGAAAAACAATTTCTGATTCAATTTTCTAACAAAAAATCATGAACTTTCTGACCGTTTTCCGACAATTTGTTATAAATTATGGTTCGAAAAATAGAGTAGAATTTATAATCCTTTTTATAAGTAAAAATACAAATTATAATAACCAAATAATAATATATACCCCGACACTCTATAATACTATACGAATGTTGATACAAGGGGAGTATAGGGATTTAAACAGTTGATATTAAAACCAAATGTTCAACATACAAAAATTAATTGTTTATTATATTGTCTCTAAATTTAATAATTTTTTTCTAACTTCACTAATATATACAATATACTGAAGCTGTAGTTATTCACTGCATTATTATAAACAATGAAATCGGTAAGCAGACTTCTCACCACTATTTATTTTATAATGTGTATTTTTAGACTTCTTCAATATGCATTAGACTTTGAAATCAACCATATACTTTCATTGTATTATAATTTTATTGATGTAGACTGGATAAAGCTGCAAACGTACCCTCATTTTTAATACAATGCTTAGCGTATAATACCATCGCATCCAGTACAAGGAACCTTCAATAATTACTGGTTTTTTGTTAGGACTTTACCAAGTTGACAGCTATTTGGAGGTGGGTAAGCTTACGCGTATTTCTCAATAATAATAATGTTATTAACTATGGAAAGTTGATTTATTTACCATTAAAAATGTTTGTTTTTGTATGCTTTACATTCAAATAAATAATTATTATATTAGAAGTTTTGAGCCAGACATACAGTTATACTAATTATTTTTCTTGATTGAATTTCAATATTTTTTAATTTTTTTATAGTAATGCTCTTTATAACTTAACAATATTTAAGGTTTTAAAAAATTGCAGTTAATACAAGGACCCGAAGCTTATGTATTTGTTACTTACATTTAATACTAGATAAATATTGAAAATTGGCGCAACTGTGATAAATCAAACATACATTTCTTCTAATCTTTTTTTCTTTGCTGATTAATGAGGTTTAATTTACTCTTTAGCAATATTACACGTTACATAATTTAGCAAATAGTTTTAATTTACTAATGTTAAATAAGCTTCATGTTACAGATGTATTTAAAACAACTCAAATTAATTATACACAAATTGAAACGTTTGAAACGTTCACTTCTTCAAATGGGATAAGTTTTACTAATTCTTGCATTATATTTGGTTACCATGTTAACGCTATAGATCTCAAACAGTATTTTCTATCAATTTTGTCCTGTTATAGCCTATATGTCTTGTTGCAGAAAATGTCAACTAACACGAAAATCAATTCAGCCAAAGACCTTCGACAAGGTGACCATATCTATTTTCCGAGTACTCTCTATGATCATCACGCGATAGTCATTGACGTCTACCCAGACGAAGAAAGCTTTGACATGATCCATTTGAACTCTACAGTGGATGAGAAAGGACACGTCATTTTCCCCTGTAGTTGTACGCCTTGTTGTACTAATGGCTGGGTTCAGTACGTTCAAGGGGAATGTAAATTTATGGTGAATCAAGCAAGATTACAAAAAAAACCAGGGCAAAAGGTTCAGTGCATCTTAAAATCGAGACCGCATTCAAATTTGTCATCATTTATGGGATCTGGAAAAGCTACGGAAAACTTTAAAGATATCTTCCGCATTGAATATCTAGGAAGGTTTCCTGTTTCAAAAATTATACAAAATGCAAAAATTCATTTGCACGAGCGACGCTATCACCTAGAAGAGTTTAATTGTGAGCATTTTGTATATCTCTGTACAACTGGTAAAGCCAAGAGTGAGCAAATCGACAATAACACGTTGAATAAATTGGCTCTTTTAACTTTTACATTTTTTTTAGGAATGAATGACTAAGTTGATTGATTACATTGAAGTAGTAGTTGTACTTTTTAAAGTTTGAAAACAATTTATTTGAAATTGAATGTCTTTTAATATAACATGCAATGCAAATGTCTCACAATTTTAAATCATTTTATGTTATGTCCAACATAGCTAGAGATACCTATTATATAATTATACCAACCAACATAACTAATCCATATACAGTATCTGCAGCATACGCCGTATATTTATAGCAGTAGACAAGTATTTATGCTTAATGCTCCTCAATTATATTATATATAGTAATATAGTATAATTTCCTTAAACTATTTAAATGAAATACAGGTAAGCATTATGTAAAATCTATTTTTGTATTGTGTAAAGGGAACTACTATTTCTACACTAATAAATCACAATGTATTTGATCAAAATACAGTTGCTGTATAAATACACAATACAACTGTGTTCCGTGAATATAAAATTGCTTCACTGCAATAAATAAATATCTACCAAGGTTGTCAACACTCTATAAATATTATAACATTTGATAATTATATGTAATCTATTGGAAAATGTACATTAAAAAAGTTATAATAATATTATAATACAATTTGATTACAAATTATATACACCGACATTTGACATTGTACATTTCAAAGTATAGTAGAATAGCTTTTCACACAACTTAACATTTAAATCATATACTTCATATAAGATGTAATTATTTTATGATGTCTTCACTGCTGATGTCTTCACTGCTGATGTCTTCACTGCTGATGTCTTCACTGCTGATGTCTTCACTGCTGATATCTTCACTGCTATAGCGTCTGATTAAAAATGGCTTAAGATATATATTTTACAGTATATTATGCCCGGAAAGGTTTTTTAAACGGAAACTTCGTATAACAATTTTTTTGTTTTGTTGTAATGATTATAATTAATAGTTAAATTTTTTATAAAATATTGTATTAACGTTAATGCTTATAGGTAGTATACAGTATATATACAGTGCATGTTTAAACATCACATGATTTTTGTTATTATGGGTATATAGTTCAATCCATTGGTGGATTGGTTCAATCAATGATTGTTATCCTACAATACATTTTTTTATTAGAAGAGTAAGAAAATAAAATAACTTGACTATGCACAATTATTACACAAACGGCATCATGAATTAGTGAGAAATCTATTTTTAAATATTTTTTAAGATTGTTAATTCCACAGTTTACCTTTTTCAATTTTTTTTACGAAATCCTACTTTTCAAGCTGTATTTATTTTAAAAAATATTTAAAACAATCTATAAAAGTGTAGCTTATCTGTCTTAGGTATTTTTCAATTTGATAAAGAAATATCTTAAATTATATTTTCTCAACTGTTTATATAGGTCACTAATATTAAAAGCTGTATTGAAATAAACTGAAACTATTAAACTAAATAAGATTCAAAGTCATATAGTAGATTATAATGTTTTATCTTCAATTGTCTTGCATTAACCTTAATATGTATTATATTCAGAATTCCTAATATCTAAAAACACCAAAATACATGCGAAACAGATACTGAATTGTAGATTCGATAATGATTCAGCTTTTATAAGAAAGTTGTGCTTCTCAGACGAATGCGTATTTGCATTAAACAGTTCGGTAAACAAACACAACACGTACACTATTTGGGTAGTGAAAATCAGTTTCTATGGGGTCATTTCTTACGACATTTCAAGACAAACGATGAACGTGGAGCGTTATGATCCAATTCTGGATGAAAAGGTATTACCTCATTTTTCGCATGGAGTTAGGAGAGAGATTATCCCCGTATTACTCAATTGCAGAGCGTGAGTGGCTTGAAAATAATATGGGTGGAAGATGGATTGGTTGAAGAGGCCCTGTCAACTGGCCCGTCAGATCCCCTGATTGCACCCCGTGTGATTATTGGCTTTGGTCTTACCTAAGACAGAAGCTCTACTCAACTGCAGGAATCCTATTCTCTAATATAAACGAATTTGGGTAGTTGAATTATTTAAGAAGAGGTCCAAAACATTCCGCTAGATATGGTTCGCAGAAGTATGAAGCATTTTCAGGTTCGCTTACAAAAACTGAATGAGGTTTATGGAGAGCATTTCGAATTGTGTAGTTCTAACTGTTTGTAACTTTTGAACTTTTTAATTATTTTTGTTTGTGAAAACTCTTGTGAATTAGTTTTTAATTTTTTTTGTAAATACTTTAATAAATAATATGTTAAAAAGTTGGTATCATCATTGTGTATTAGGTTTAAGGAATTATGAATCACCTTGTATTACGTTTAATTCTTAACTTAAAATATTTAAAAGATGAAAAATAATTTAATGTCTATCCTATCTACCAATAAACAGTTTAAAATATGAAACATGAAAATAGCGTATTTTAAAATGTATATATATATACAACATAAAAAATATTTTGTCTTTCTTTCAAGCTATCTTTATTGATAAAGATATAATTTGAACCAGTTGACGCCATAGCTGGCATGGCTCAGTCTATACGTCAATATGTACACATTAATTGAACAAATATTTGTCAGTATTCGTGAGAACTTTCTGGTTTCTTTTCTTGAACCAGAGGTGGCTTGATGAAATCGCTGAAATAAAGAGAATTGCATAGCAAACTAATTTTTCAAGTGCATTAATTTGTACTAAGTTAATATTTTATTAGTTTTGTTATATCAGTTGACATTTGAAATACATAATAATTCGAATAATTTATTTTCTTATAATAATTATGAAAAATAGAAATTAATTTTTTAAACGGAAAATATTTTAATAAAAAATAAATTGTAATTATGACTTAATAAAAAATTAGTTTATAATTATTATTATTATTATAATTCAACATGAATTGATTATATTACATAATACAACATTCCTTTCGAAATTATAAATAAATAGCCAAAACTAACGATACATCTTAATAATTTGTACAACTACATACATTAGATCGAAATGGGTTGTGTCGTATGTTATGTATATTTTGGACATATAAATATTTGTTATTAATGAAAAGTTAGGCAAGTACTGTACATTTACGACAAATGTGTATCGTACTATTTATAGACATATATAAATGTATATTTAGTAAATATTATTTATTTATTATTTATATTTTTATATTAATATTTATATATTTATATATCCACATATTCATATATTTACATTTACATTTACTTTTATTTGTATTTTTTAATAATTCTTTTTTTATTTCAATGTTAAAAAAGTGGGACAATTTAATATCCCTTTTTAATTCTTCCTTCTAATGTTGATAAATATATATAAAAGTATATTAGTCTTACCCAAAGTATATGGTGCCATTTCTAAATTTGTCTAAATTTTGACGAACTTCATCGACTTGATCTTGACGAAGAGGTGACCCAATTTCCTGAAAAAAATGTTGATTAATATCATTCAATGTTATCTGAGTAATCGATATGAGTTTTCGATCCAGTGAATATTTATTCGACTCTTTCCTCTCAGCAGTGATTGAAAGATTTATTATATTTTTAAAACTGACTAAAGGAAAATTTTTACTTATAGACTTAACAAATTTGTTTTAATTATAAATATTCTTTTTAAAATAAATTTTAAAATTTTCTTTTTAATTCCCCTTTTTTTCTTTCAATTTCTAATTATATAATTCTAATTTATTATTCCTGACTTTTTACATTAGAAATAAGCTCATTTAAAACGGTTTCAATGTGAATTCGTGTAAAAAATTTTTTTTAAATTTCTCAATTCGTGTAAAAATTATAATCTCCCAGAATAAATTTGAAACAACAAAATTAAGTAGCTTTATTTAAGATTTTAAATTTTTCTAACACTAATTGAATTTTTTCAAGGAAATATATAATACGTTTTTAAAATTTTGGACGATTGGTTTTGATCACTAAGAAAAAGTTTAACGTAGCATCATATTGAAATTTCACCAATAAAGCGCTTTCGTAGCATGTTTGGTTTATGTCCAACAATAATGTCTGCGGGAAATTTGTTATACAGAATATAAGAAATAATTTGACAAATGATAAAATAATGAAATTAATCATTTATATAGTTTAAACAGAGTAAATAACACTTCTTCAACTCCAACACGTGACCAATTAGAATTACTCATGAGACGTTAAATTAATAATAAAATTAGTTGATGAAAAAGTAACGTTTACATTTGTCGTATGGTTTCAGATAGGTTTGTCATATAGCATTACGTATAGAATACAACACAGCAAAACATTATTAAAATGAACAGTATAAGGTATAAATTATAAATTAACCGCAATAAAAATCATGAAATTCATTATAAGCAGAAACGTATAAATTTATTAATGAATAATTTAGTTATAAAATTTTTGTATCGATAAAAAAAAATTTTTTTAATTAAAAAACAATAACATTGTTGCAAAATCAAGTTTGTATAGAAACAGCCTAACATACAAAAATACAAACAAACAACATACATACACACATACAAATATACAAATATACAAATATACAAACATACAAATATACAAATATACAAATATACAAATATACAAACATTCAAACATACAAACATACAAACATACAAACATACAAACATAAAAACATACAAACATTCAAATACAGCTATTTAGAAATAACTATAAATCAGTTTCACATATATAGAAAATAGAAATTTCCAATTCAGTTAGACCCACTTCATTTCATAGAGTGAAACTTTTTATAACACTGAATTACCATCCATGCAAATATTGCATAGCTGCGTTCATGATTACCTCGGATGCTTGCATGAACTGCTCAACCGATACACAGAGAGAATTATCGACATCCAACCGTTGAAGTATTTCAATAAATCTGGTATCGTTGACAATAATGTGATCTTTGAGTAATACTATCGATTTTTTCATGTCAATAATCCCTTGGTCAACTGCATCATCCTCTGAGTTTCCGACCCGAAGTTCAAGTCCCCAGGAGCAGACGAAAGACGGCCGACTCATTTGAATTTGTTCAACTGTTTTGATGAACTCTATGTGAACTGGAACATCCTGGAAATACAATTTTAGTATCTAGTTCTGAAAACGGTATCTTTTTGCGTTGAATGAATCATCCAAAGATTTTAAAACATTGTTTTTACAATATATATTGTAAATAATATATAACAAAAAGCTTGAAATAATTGTATGAATTTTTTTTTATTTAATAATTTTTTTTAATAAAGATCTTAATAAAATAATTAAAAAATTCAGATTTAAAAAAAGTTTTTCAACAATATATATTTGACCTAATGTTAAATATTTTAAAAGTTTAAGAATAGCTACCAAGTTAAGTAACTAATATTTTGAATGCTGCACATACAATACATAATTATTGGTGCTTTTAATAAAATCAGCATGATAACTATTCATAATAATGGATTTTATATGTTCCCTCTTTTGTATATGTTCTCTAAACTAACTAAAATGACTCACAGTAAGATGAAGTTCATTTAACTGAGTTGATTCTGATCGATGAATTTCAATAATTAGTTGGAGTAATCCGGATGTTTTCATTGGATTACGGCCCAAAAATAACTTTTCCAGACTTTCATTGGTTGCTAGTGCACGACCAATTGCAACTGCAGTGTTAGTATCCAATCGATTACCGGATATATCCAACTCTTGCACTGTTTGGTTTTCAGCTATCATTTCAGCCAACAAGGGGCCTCCTTCTTGCCCGAAACCGTTCCAAGAAATGTTGCATTGCTTTATTCGGACGTTTTCCTATAAAAAAAAGAAATATGTAAACATTGTCCCCTGCACCTCTCAGGGGGAAAATCTAAGGTTCTGCACTGATTGACTGATTGTTTACCTATAGTTATGCTAATTTTGTAAATGTATGCAATTTTTTAAAAAAATACTGGATTTATGATTAGCGCATTGGACTTTGAACTTTGAATAATAGATTACCGTAACATTTCAAATGAAGGGAAGAATTTTTCTAATTTTAAAACAAAATATAATATAAATCTGCCCACGTTACACATTTTTAAATAAAACTACAGAAATCCGGTATGGCCTTATACTTTGTTCAGTCCGAATGATTTGTAAAATTTACAAACTATTTTTATATTTTATTTTATCGAATTCAATAAATACTTTTATACACCGTAAAAAGAATATGAAGCAGACCGTTTTTTATTATATATATTTTATATTTCATAATTCATACAAATGTTTAGTTAATATATTTGTGTAATATTGTGTCACCCGATCATTGGAAGTATATTTCTCGTATTCTATGTTCATATATAAAACTTCCTTGATTGTTAACTCCCTTGCCTCCCAAATACTTCCTCCAAATTATATAACTCGGAATAATAAGAAGTCTATTTTTTGCAGTTGATATTGTAAGATAAGACTGTTAATGAAGTTTAGCATATTCTGTGTTTACTTTATATCGCCATATTGTCTTATTGAGGATGTAACTAAATGCAGAAGGATGCTGATAAACAGGATTGTTGTAATCATATAATTAGTATAGAAGGGTAACTGTAAATTAATTATTATAGAATTTTTAATTATTATATATATATATGTTCAGCATAAACAATCATGGCACTCATTATTTGAGTGTCCTTAATATTATTTAAATGGACTTAACAAACAAATAGATAGATTAAGTGACGAAACGGTTTGTAAAATTTCAAACACATAATAAAAAACGCTTACATAAAAATTAAGAAAGAAAGATTGTTTTATAAACTATATATTCGGTGAAAACTACACCTTCATCAGAGTTTGGAGAAAATGTAGTACATGTTAAGATAGTTATCATGTTATATTGCTAAGATAATTATATTAATTACACCAATTTTAAAATTTTCAATATATATATATAAATATCAGTAAAATTATAATGAGAATTTGTGAAATAAAGATAACATTAGAAATCAATATTTAATAAACACTTTAAATCATTATAATAGAAGAATCTATAAATAAAACATCTTTTAAAAGTAAAGAAAGAAAACAAATTAAAAACAACCATACAAGTAAAATAAGAAGAAATAGTGCTTACTGCAAAATAGCTATACTTGATCGCTATATATGATCCTTATAGTCATGCGGACGTCTAAACGATTAATTTTAGGCAACAGTTTATTTTGCAGGAAGCGCTAATTCTTAAATTTAAATTTTTTAAATTTACGTATAATGTATATTCTTCTTCTTTTTGCCGACGTTGTTGTGTGGTACAATTTTGATTTGTTTCTATAACTTGAATTTTAATATCATTAAGTTCGTGATAATTTATTTATATTTTATTTAATTTCATTTTGAGTAATAGAAATAAATCAAATTGGACCGCTCAAAAGAAGAAGAAGAAGAATTTTAATGTATGCAATCAGATGGTATAAATAAAGATCGTGGAGATCTAGTTAAATACCTGTATAATTGTTTTTAATTTCTTTTCTCACTATACTTTTACAAGATTCTTCTATTGTAATGATCTAAACTGTTTTTTAAATATAGATTTCTAATGTTATCTTTATTTTACAAATTTTCATTATATTTTTACTCATATATATTTAAAATTGATGTAATTAAAACAATTATCTTTGGAATATAACATCATTATCTTTCAAATGTACAAATATTTGATCCAAACTCTGATGAAGTTTATAAATCAATTTTTGCTTCTTCATTTTTTTCAAAGGTTTTTTGTATTACTTATTAGTAAACAAATGCAACTAACAATACAATTCAGGTAATAAATATGTTTATACATTCTGTGCAAATGGTAAAAATGAAAATAAAAATTTATTAATGCGTTGCAAAATATATATATATTGATTTTTTATATACAGAGTTTGGCATGCGTTACTCAACTATTTTTATGCAGGGAATATTAATTATTTAACGAATTATATAAAAATTCAGGTTCATTACCTTTATACCACTGATAAGTTGAATGCCTCCTGGACCACGAATCTTGTTCCAGCTTAGATCAATCACTTCTAGTATGTCATTGAAGCCGATTGCCTCCCCTAGATCTTCTCCTCCTTCAGATTCGATACTATTTCGGGCTAGGCGAAGCTCTACCAACGTTTTGCTGTGCTAAAATAATGGCATAAGGATATGTGTTGATAATTCATAGAAATGCTGTGTTACCACGTTTAAAATTACCTCCAATAACTCAGCTATCCATTTGCATGCTTGGTCTCCAATTTCATTTCCTGAAATACATTTTGTCTTAATTACGATACACATTCACGTTTCTTATGATTTTAAAGTTAAGATCTTACCGGATAAATCAATTACTCGTATGGTTGTGTTGGTCATGAGAGCTTGACAAATTACATAAACACCTTCAGAATATAAACGATTGTCAGCAAGAATCTGTGTGGAAAGGGTTATATTAATTACACAGCACATGCATTATTTAATTTTGAATTAATTGTCCTCAAAACATTTTTAATGAGATTATACAGTTATGAATAATGGTAACACTTTTCTTTAGTAACAAAGGTTCATTTTAAATGAGCAATTTATTATTTCCAAAATCAGTAAAGGTTACGATATATTATAAATTGTTTTAAAATTTCATTCAAATGCTTAAAAAATGTTAATTATGCGTAAAAATTTTGAAAACAAACTGACTAGTTAATATTTATTTTAACAAATAACAAGAAAAAAGTGTCATTTTAAGCCATTGCAGGGTAAATTAGTACACTAAATCAATATTGGTTCTCTTTTATTTCATTTTGTTTTATTTTATTTTCATATTAAATTAATTTAAAAAAAAGTTTTGTTGGTTTATAAGTAATTGCACTATATTTAATTACATCAAAAAATATATCAATTCCTCAATGCTATTGCATTGATCCCATGTAAATACAACACAGTAATAAAACAACAAAAAAGTCATTTTATTTTTCGCAATATAAGTCAAATTATTGTGACACTAATAATTTATTCACTTACAAGTTCTGTAAGGTAGGTGTTGATCGTAAGCATTCTGCCCATAGCAACACCCCCTTCTATATCCATCCAGTTGCCAGTCAGATCGAGACATTCCACAACATTATTCGTCTAAAAATTTCAGTATTTAAAAAAAATTTAACAACTATTGAAAGAACATAAAAATGAAAAAATTAGCACATATAAATTGTCAAATATAGAATGTAAAAAAGTTGCAATTAGTATGAAGTCTTTTATAAAATATTTTAAAAACATGTTATACAGTTATTTTGCTATAAAACCATTTGAAATCGTAATATAATAAATTAAAAAACAAAGAATATTTAAAAATTTACAAGCTTAGTTGCATGTTATTATTATTATTAACATTTTATTATCTATACATAACTACAAATGTATATTCTATTTTATATCAATTTTATAAAACATATATATAGATAATTCTCTATGTATCCTGTTATAATTATCCTTTTCTAGATCATTACTTGTAATCGTTTTATATATATATCTATATTGGCACAACGATTTTTTTTATTCAAGTAAAGTACTTCTTAAAAAGAAAAGAAAATTTATTTAAAAAAATAAAACAACATAGCAATTTAATAAATGTATTAATTAGTATGTTCTTTTTTATATATTTTAAATTAATCATTACATTTTGCTAAAAAGGCTATATGCATTTGTAAATTACTAAAAAATATATATTTTAAATTAAAGCAGAAATAGGTTTAAATTGTATTCACCCGATACATAGTTTTTGTTATAATAGATCATCTAGTACGCAGTGTTCCTTATAGATAAATCAGAACTTATAAATAAATCAAGAGATCAATACAATGATCAGAACCTATCAATAGATCAATAGATCGATAAGAACTGATCAATAAATGAAGAATCCAATAGATCAATAAGAGCTTTTCATTAAATCAAGAGATCAATAGATCTATCAGAACTTATCGATAAATCAAGAGATCAATATATTGATCAGAGCAGAACCTATCAATAGATCAAGAGGTTAATAATAATAGCTCGATCATAACTTATCAATAAATCAAGAAACCAATAGATCAAGAGATTAATAATAATAGCTCGATCAGAACTTATCAATAAATCAAGAAACCAATATATCAATTAGAACTTTTCAATCAATCAAGATATTAATTGATCGATCAAAACTTATCAATAAATCAAGAGACCAATGATTAATCAGAACCTATCAATAGATCAAAAGATCAATAGATTGATCTAAACTTATCAATAAATCTAGAGATAAATAGATTGATCAGAATTTATCAATATATCCATAAGAACTTATCAATAAATCAAAAAATTTATAGATAAATCAGAACTTAGCAATAAATCAAGAGATCAATATATTGATCAGAACTTATCTATATATCAAGAGATCAATATATCGATCTAAACTAATCAATAAATCAAGAGATCAATAGATAAATCAGAACTTATCAATAAATCAAGAGATTAATATATTGATCAGAACTTATCAATATATCAAGAGATTAATAGATAAATAAAAAATTATCGATAAATCAATAGATCAATACATATTGATCAGAACTTGTCAATAAAGCAAGAGATCAATATATTGTAACTTAACGTTCTTATAAAATGAGTCCAGACTTAGTTTTGTTTTAAAAATAAAACTAGAACATGCTACTACAGCTACCTGAAATGTCTTTGCAATTGCTTTGGTGCCTTTTGGTCCCAATCCGTGATATCTCATCACAAGTCGCGGATCCGTAATATGTTCCAGAAAGAAGCTCACGGGAACTACGTGAAGTCTCTCACAAAGTTCTCGGTAAGCATTTCGTCCAAAAGGATCATAGCCATCGTTGTCATCATCTATGTTTTAATAGTTATTGAAATAAATTACCGTTAGATAATACCGTAAATTATACAGGAGCACTTTATTGCAATAAAAAATTAATGGGTGTTGTGTGTATCTGTTGAACGTTTAATTTGTTATAAAATAATTTTTTTATGATGATAATGCTGAAGAATTTTGCTTCTGCTTTTTTGAACGCATATATATATTTATGTCTATATATATTAAATTTTGCCCCACTATATGATATTGATCAATTACTAAAATAAGGTATTTAGCGTAAATAAAAATGTAACTGAAATGCTCAAAATCCTACATAATTAGAAGACCTATCATATTACTGGATGTTGAAACTCTACTGTGAAAGGTTACTTAAATCAATACAATATATACGAAAATCGAATATATAGATAAATATATACAAATATGGATATACAAAAAATAAATAATAAACAAATTATTACAAATAAGAGCACTGACCTTTTCCTATAAGCTTTATCGTAAATGTGAACTTTTTTATCAAAATATATGTTATTTATATTAACAATAAATATAGGTTAGATGATAAAGAAAACTGATACACTATTTTTTTACATAACATATATTTAGAAACCTAATCTAGAAAATAGAATGATGAAATAATTCGTGAACAGCAATAATTTCTAAAATAATATATAATATTACATATTAAGGTCGAGATGTAGCATAATAACAGTTTAAAGATGACGATGTTCATTAACTATATTTATTTATTGGATTGTATATTTAGTTTTACAATTGTTAAATATATTAATATTAAACAAAATAACTACTAAAATTAAATTTACAAACGACATCAATATAAAATTAACTCAAAATGTTTTATCAATTTATTTAGTATTATTTGTGATGTCAAAAAAGAAGGTACTATCAACTTTCAAAAGTATTATTATATATCTATTCCAATATTGATTTTTAAATAAGTCGAATAATCGATTCATTGGTTCAATTGTGTGACATTTGATTAATAAAAAGTGTTTTTGTTAAAATTTTCGTAAATTTTTATAGCATAAGGTGAAAGGGCAGTAAACCAACTAAAAATCCCATACAATTTTGTTATTCAAAATTGTATAATTTTTATTTTATTTTATGATATCCACGCATCAAAATTCATGAATTCATATATTAATTTATATTCCAGTTTTAATCCTAGTTTAGAACTATTTGTTGCATATGTAATAGTGTTATGTCATATAAACCAGAAAAATTCGTTAATTTGAAGAGAGAGTGTGGTCGGCACTTTGGCTTTTAGACGGCTTCGAATCACCTTCCAGGTCTGTATCCCAAAAATCGTCATCATTTAAGATTTGTGATAGAAGCCGTGATCTTTCAGTCCACACTTCTTCCGTCGTCTTCTCAATGTTTGATTCGCCTGAAAATATTAATTTAAAATACGTGCGGGAAATGTAGAACATTGGTAATTTATTTAATTTTATTTAATCTATTAATTTAACAGCTATTTCTTGACCAAAAATTCATTCATTTATGAAGAAACTGATATTTATTGCGAAAATAACAGTTTAATTAATTATATTTTATGAAAAATCTATGCACTGTAAACTAGGGAGGGGGTTGGGGAGGTTGACATTATCCTTTCATTGACCAATTGAATTGTAATTTGTAACTCCAAACAGAAATGAAGTGAAATTATGTAGTTTGGAAATGTTCTTTTACATTATAGATTTTTGAAGAGGGCGTTATAAATGACAAATTTTAAATGAAGAAGTATGAAAAAATAAATGTACGAACTTTAAATTAGCAAAATATGGTGTGTACAACTCAAATATGTTTAAAAAATTATTTTTTCTGATAGCGATCTTTGTTTTTCGATGTTATATAGTGATATATTTTTTACATACGGTCGACATTAAACAGTAAGCGCCAAAAATATATTTGCAGAAAGTATAATAATCATGTACGTGTTTAATGAAAGTTACAGCCTAAAAGCCAATAACTTTTAATACAGATAATTATTTTTATCTTTTCTAAAAGGGCTATTATTCGCTCATTTTGAGTCACACATAATATGCTTCAGAACATACTATATTCTGCAAAATTATATGGAATCAAAAGTGTATTAAGAATTGAGCATGTACAGAACATTTCAGAACGATAGACTTGATGTATTTTTATTAGCGTAATACCTGAAAATCCAGAATAGTTTCCAAGTGAATTTTGAAACTGAATTCTTTCGCATTGACTATTTGCACGCGAATTGGTTGTCGTCGCAGATTTCACCTCGTAAAAGGATTCGGTTATAAGCACCGGTTCAACAAACTTATTCGCCTCCTCACACCTATCCGAATCAGACAAATTCGTATCATCAGTGTCACCCAATGCAATTGGCGATTTGGATGTGATGTCGCCCCCCTCTTTGGCTGAAGAAAGGGGACACAATTCCAGGTTATCATTGGAATATAGTGTATTCTCTTTTGACTGTTTTGATGCAGAATACACCCCTGCGCTGTCACTGTCGAAATTTTGCTCACCAAATGCCACTACGAGGGTTTCCGGAGTGTCCATTTAGAAAACTGAATAAAAACACAAACTTTACGTATTTAAATTCTTGAACAATATGTTCAACTTTGGTGCCGAATAATCCTCTTTTAGTCTTAATGCCTCTTCAGCTAGTTGTAGTTAAGGGTTTTTTGTATAATAGTTAGGTTTACTATTAAAATCCCAAGAATGACTGATACGAGAGAGCACCGGGAGTTTGTATAGACCAATTAAGAAGAGCATCCGGACAGTTGTCCCATATAACGTCTTAAAGAACTTCCGCAGATACCGTGGTTGCTATGGAAGTATACTGATGCAAATTATGCAAATTAGATTTCGATAGCAGACCAAATTACTTACTTTCAAAATGGATTAAAAATTGATTTTTAATTGAAAACAATTGTTAACATTTGCTTTTATTACATTTTCGTACTCAATCGTTTGAATACGAAAATTTGCCATTTTAATAAAAAAATAGATTCTAAATTTCTACTGGAGGTTCAAATGAAGAATATGGGTGCATTTTATGAATAACCTGAAATTCTTTTGTTTTATCACACTATAAAACAATGGCCACATTTAATGCTTAAAACTGCATCTATGTAATATTAAAACGATTGTTTAATTAACCTAAAACCACATTTAATTATACATTAGATATTGGCACATTGTCTGTGGACGACCGGCTTTTATCAAAAACAATTAACATTGACGTTGCATTGTTGGTAGCAAAAACCACTGAATGTTTTATATATAATATACAGAAGTGTCAAACATTTTATATATAACAATGGTTATCTCTGAATTTCGGCTTACTAAGTTATCATGAATCATAATTTTTGACTATATAGTGTTATAAACTCTGCGACTTTTAATTTTGCGAATTTCAGTTTTAATGAATTTTTAGATAAAAAAAACTAGGAACGATTTGTTCTTTTTTTATTTAAAATAGATACAATATTAATTTTCGTAAATTGAGTAATATTCCCATAGTTGTTCTATATAGCACACAATTAATGTTTTATAATGTTATTGTCTGAATGCTATATCTTACATTGTCTGAAGGACTGAAGTACAATATGTGCTATAGTCAAGTCTTTTCTCTCTTTTTTCTCTGTGTTATGACGTAGAGGTTGATTGATTCCAAAACTTATTCTCAATATACATGTGGTAGTTGATAAGCTATTTCCCAATTCTGGTTTGTTCGCCCGACATTTGAACAACTGCTTATCTGACAATTGCAGCAAAGTTTTCTGGTAAAAAGTGGCCATGTTGTGACTGCCCCTTATACGCTGCAGTGCTCCAGTTGCACGAACATTACCTATGACAAGATCTACTTATCGAAGTCCACTTCTAAATATTGCAGGAATATAATTGCACTAGTCTCGATACCTTTTATAGTATTTGCAAGTCAAAGAGCAACCTTTTATTAAAGAAACGACATATTTACTGTATAATTTCAGCAGCTACCTTTTTTATCAAAAGGAGCAGTTTTGTTATACAATATAAAATTTTCTGTAACTGTAGGGGATTCATCTACCTGATCAAATTTGACAATATTTCTTTCATTAGGTTAACCTGTTGATTACTGTGTCCATCAAAATAAAAATAAAATCTGTAATGATCAATAAATCCGTGCTAAAAATATTTAAGTGCACAAATATTTGGAGTCAAATATATTACGAGAATTTAACGAGAATGTTATAAAACTTTCAATCTAGAACAATAAACTTTATTCTAATCAAATTTCTATATATTACATAAAATTGTAAACTGTAACATTGTTGTTTTGATTACTTATGCATGTAAATCAACTAAGTAGCCAGCCGGCAAACTTACAATATATATAATATAGTTATATGGTTTATGCTTTTTGAAGATTATTACTTTTTTTAATTTGCTATTCTATTTTTATATTTACCATTCGAATATATGTAGGATTATATACTGTTGTGACGGCATTTAATAAGGAAAACTACAGCATTTGCTATTGATGATAATTATATGTAAACCAATGTATTATTGTTGCATGATAAAGGCTCTAATTCAGTTGCAACCTGTGCATAGCAAGTGAAATTATTGAACGCCACAGAGTTCAATAATTTACTTGCTGCACGCCATAATTTAATTATTTATTTATTGTTCCGTAAGTAGCTACATACATTCACTAGTATGATCAGAGACAATATAGTGGGGTAGATTAGATAATGAGATAATTAGAT
>JAUZND010046812.1:0-20115 GCA_034780555.1 Coelogynopora nodosa | reverse complement strand
ACCTATTCAATACATCTATTCTATAAATCTATTCAATAAATCTATTCAATACATCTATTCAATACATCTATTCAATACATCTATTCAATACATCTATTCAATAAATCTATTCAATACATCTATTCAATACATCTATTCAATAAATCTATTCTATAAATCTATTCAATACATCTATTCAATACATCTATTCAATACACCTATTCAATACATCTATTCTATAAATCTATTCAATAAATCTATTCAATACATCTATTCAATACATCTATTCAATAAATCTATTCAGTAAATCTATTCAAAGGATCAATCGCATGTAGTATATTCTCTCTTATACACCGGCGCGGCACCTGTGGATACTCGACCATCCCCTGGCGGTAGACACAGAGGCGGTCATTCACACGGTCGTAGTAGACGGGACTCTTGTGCACCGAGTCGCGGGGATCCCGGGCCGCATAGTTCGCCGCTCGGCCGGATTGCAGCTCACCCGACAGCCATTGGCACCAGCGGGGCCACACCTGCCCGGCGCGGAAGTCGGTCAGAATGAGATCCGGGTCGTTAGGGCCCTCGTAGGTCGATCTCGGGTCACGACTGAAATGGGGGTAGTTGTTCAAATAATACCATTAGCATCATTATAAATACCTTCAGAAAAAGCCGGTGTCTATATTATATTTTGCAAATGGTATCACAATAGTATGCAATAAAAATGCAACATGAATGAATGAATGAACTATGCTCTATACGTAAAATAAACATTAAACATTTTATTTAATTGAAGATCAGTTAATCGTTAAATATAATATTATTGTATGTTTCAAGATTATTAGTATTAATATATAATTATATATACATTTTTATTTATCACATTTGTTTTTATATACTTTTTTATTAATTGTTTTTTAATTATTTCTTATTTTTGCAGATTATTTTATTATTACATTTAGTATATATTATAACTTTTATTGTTATGAAGGCATATTGTGCCGTAGTAAATTGTCGAAAGTATTTTCTAATGTTTCTATAAATTAAAACAATTATATTTATTGTAAACTACAGGTTGAACTCATACACGCTCAAATGTTATAGCTAATACGATATGAGAAATATTAATTATACATTATATCTACATCTGCAGAGGATATATATAAGTACTTTTTTATATCTACACTGAAGATATAATCATCACACAAGCATTAATTAAGATATATAAAATGCTTCAAATAGTTCAAGGGCAATAATCTTTATAGAACAATCATCCAACTCTTTGTTAAATAAAAAATCCACAATCTGCACTAACATCATCCCGGACTCCTATATTTTAAAGACAGACAACAAAAGCAAAATCACCTGTTTCTGAACTCCTTGCTTCTGGAATTCGAGCAATAATCATGCCGATCCAGGGAATCCATGGAGGTCGGCGTCGAACAGGGACTTCCACTTTCATAAGCCGTGCTGTAGTCGGGGGAACGAGATTGTGAGTCACGGCGTCCGGGGTGCTTGCCTCCTCGATGAGGCGGCTGTTTTTGATGGTTGCATGAACAGGAGCTACCCGTCTTCTTAGACGACTGCAACTTCGAGAGATAATCCCCGGCTGAGGGGGGCTTTTTTGTTGGGTGGCTGGGGGGATGTTGCAGGGGAGATCGGAGATCGTTACCGTCGAGGGCGTCATTGGCCGCCACGTACATGTTGAGCCACTGGAACACGGAATTGGCTACTTCTGATTTGATCTGTTCATACATGTTTACGAATCCTTCGATGTCATCGGTTTTTGTGTATTTGCGGTACTTTTTGTAGTGAGACTGTTTCAGGTAGTCCATTTTATCCATGGGAGGTGTCTTTCGTTTTGATCCGAGCACGTGCTTATGGGGTTTGCTAATTGTTTTCAATTATTTTTGTATTAGATTATAGTAAACTTAGTGGATTTTTCGGAATTTGATTAGAGCTCACAATTAATACATAAGCTTGTAATTGCAATTGCATAGACCTTACTTTCCGTGTATTAACAGACACAAGCGGAAAGACTCGAAACATACATTTATTGATTACAATTATATATGCGCCAGTGCAATTTCGCTTATATAATGGGTTTAGAGTGCATTGTGACTAATTTTCAACAATCCGGGTTACCATAAGTTCTATACTTTACAGAGATTGCGTAACAAATGCGAAATACTTCAGTTGGAAATCTGACAGTATACGTACAATATACTGCTGCTCTATAAATATAAATTATTGTCAATAATTATGAATGTGACAAAACAAACTTTTACGTTTTCCATCAATAAATAATTTAGTGTTTCGCGATACATGCATGTTCAGCATAATTGGACAATAAGTATATTTAAATTAACACTTTAAATAGTCTTGGCAATATATTTGTATAGGGTTAAATTTAATTTCCATAAACATGTGTAACATAT
This sequence comes from Coelogynopora nodosa, assembly GCA_034780555.1. Classification (NCBI taxonomy): domain Eukaryota; kingdom Metazoa; phylum Platyhelminthes; order Proseriata; family Coelogynoporidae; genus Coelogynopora; species Coelogynopora nodosa. The sequence goes on along the minus strand of JAUZND010046812.1, from coordinate 17,701 downwards.
ACAAACATAAATACATCGTTCATATTTTAGATATTAATTATAAAATTTCTAAATAATTATTTTTTTATTATTTATTGCATTTTTTCTTAATCACAATATTTGTTTTTATCACAAAATTAGTTCAACGCATATTTCGCAATATCCTATTGATATGAATTTGGACCAGTTTTATCGAACTGTTTAATTGAGTCAGACAACATTTGTTTAAGAAATAAATAAATAAAATAGCGACAGGGTCAGACTTTAAGTAGGTATAGAAAGTGTATAAATATATGTATATATTACAATAAACTTACATATATTATATGTATTATTACATATATTACATATGTTAGATAGAGTTACCAATCAAAGATATCTGTTGACTGCGCACAAGCCAATAAAAATATAGATGTTATTCCGATTTGATGTTATTCCAATTCGATGCTACTCCAGTCAATTCTATGTTATTCCTGTTCGATGCAATTCCAATTCGATGTTATTCAGTCGTACCACTTTAATTTAGCCACAATTCTGTAAATTTATGTAAAAAGCAGGCATTGCTACTAAAATTAATAAATAAAATGACACACTATTTAAAAACAAACCACAAAAAAATTATATTTGTTTGTCCTCCTTGCTCTTACTCTATTTCCTGATCACTTCTGACTTTAGATTGCTTCTAAAATATATTGTCTTCTTTATAAATTGTGTTCCATATATCTTGTGTTTGTGTTTCTACCTATTTATACTTAATTCCATCTTTGTGATGTATAGCAAGCTATTTATTATAGGCCTATACATTTTTATCAATTGTTTTGTGGGTTGACTACAAATAGGCTACATAATTTTAATTATTTATTATGTCCATTTATCAGCACAGATACCCCCATTATAGGATATAATATTGAATAATATGTTTGTGGTTATGATTCCTACGAATATCATATATTTACGATAAAGATTACTTCAACTTCATCACATCATTTTCCATTTACACTTTTCAATGAAAGCCGCAGATATTTCAATATACACTGCATTATTTTTTAGTGAGGGAGTCATTTTAAATATTATATGTGTACAATTTGCTTATCCTTTTAAAATGGTTTTCTTCACCACTGTATAATATGTCACAAAACAATATTTCTTAAAAGCTTTAAAATCCAATTTTTTAAACAATTATAATAAATAATTTACAGTAAGTATTTTATTCCATACAAGGGCAATATACTAAACGTACTTGATTATATATTACATGTTCTCCCGGTTTTTCTATTACTTCTTTATCCGTTAATAAAACAGGCAAGATGTGATTTTATAAAAATAACTATGAAGGTATCTAAATATACGTTACGTGTCGTACACATCGGAAATAATTAATTAATCAATCCTATACATATAAATTAATTTATAATAATATAATTTAAATATCTATGGTAATAAGTATATCACTCAAGATACAAATTTTGTGTAGATGCTATGAATAATAAAACTTTTAGGAATTGAAAAATTTAATTGTGTTAATTATTGAATTTATAAAACACAATTCACATTTTAATCAATAGTTTCATTTTCAATAACTATGACTTTTGAAGCTCCAAACAAAAACGACAGTCTTAAAATTATTCCCTCCAATAGGAAGACAAAAAATGTGCTGCCGAGCATAACAAATCGAGGAAATCCAATCAATTCAGAGTTATCATATACAGCATACATGGTATGGCGGACCAGAGGGTTCAGTGTGGAAATCTCTTAAGATGTCCAATTTAAATGAGGTTTACCTGGTAAAGCTCACTTAAATTGGAAATCTCAGAGATTTCCACACTGAAAACCTCTGGTCCGCCATATACATGGGTAACAAAATCTCTATTTTGTTGAACGATAAATGCAAATGTTAACAACGCTTCAGGTTAGTGACTAAACTAACATCTCACACTCTACTGGTCAAATGTTTCAAAATTTGTATTTCTCATTCAAACTTCACTATCATATATTACCTCGAACAATATTAAATTAGTGACTAATTAACACAGAAAATTATTTTGCAAATTTGGTAAAACCAAACTATAACAAGCCATCACTTTTATGCGCATTCAAAATTACAAAAAAATCTGCGAAATACACGTCACACCAATTAATTATTAGCAAGATCAAAAAATAATCGATAAATAACCATTTCGGTAAGAATCCAATCAATAATTGTATATTTATGACAAAAATGGTTTATCATCCCCTGTAAAATATACCGTTTTAAGATTAGTTAGCTACTGCTATTGAAAACAAGTATACAAATTTACATCGTTTTGATTTACAACACATAAAAATTAATCAACTAAAAAAATGGAAACATTTATTGAAATCAAAAGACACAACAGTGATGCATGATATTAACAAGAATCATAGGTAGAAATTAAAATTATAAATCTTTGTTTCATCGGCACAGACGAGAAAGCGACTACAAGTCACGTCTGTAGGCTATATATATATATAATTATACAATCAATCAGATAATGGACCTATCCGCATAGTGCAGACACAGATTACCATAGATACAGACAACTCTAAGTTCTGCAGAGCAGAAATCAAACAACAAAATGTGAAATAAATAACAAGGTCAACCTCACTTGTAGTGCAATAAAATCATACCGGATGAGAAAGAATGAACACATTAGGACACAATAGAGCAAGAGAGAGAGAGAGAGAAAGAGACAGATGGGTGGACGTAGTTTGCTGCATTAACTGAAAGAGATGGAGATTAATTCAAATGAGAATAATACTAGAAAGGTCTGGAAAATAATATTCAACACGCACAGCTATCAATGTGGTGGATCGATGGGGAGGGTGGGTGGGCAAGGCAACGGACCAATCACGGTGAACCAGAATACGTGGTCCAATAAGAAAAGAGGTGGGTGTAGTGGGGGGGGGGTCATGTATGTAAGTCAATAATATGATGAGACAGCTATGCATCCAGTGAGGATCTGAACAGATATTCAAACCCGGTAAGAGGAAGGCAGAGCGGGAGGAGGGGAGAACATTGGAAGCAACCGCTGATCATCGGCCCGTCTTTGAGTGCTGCATGAGCCATTGGAGAGTGATGTCTGTAAGGGACGAGATAAAGACGGTACATAATGATGGTGGACCACAGGAGGCAACAAAAAGGGCAATTATGAATAATCTCTCGGTATTAAAAACAGGTTAAACCAGATATAACAGTTTATTGAGATGAGAAAAATAATATAATAAGATTTACCATATTGTTAACGAACTATATAATCACCAAAATAGATTTTATACCCAATTCCAGCATCATATTATATTTTGTACAAATGGTACCCATAACTGATTTATACTAGTCCAGAGTGTTTGATATATTTATAAGAAGTAAGAGCTCCGATGTTAGCAATACACGATAGCTTATAGAGAACAAATGCTAGAAGTGCTTTCAATATAAGTATAGCGGGATTACATTATAATTTGTTACAACTAAGAAAACTAAACAATTCATAATATACATTATAGGATAATCCCGTTTAGTATCTATGAGCTTGGTTAAGACAAACAGACGAGAAAAACGTGAAAATTATCTGGTTCCAACCAGTTATGGTAAATCCGGATAAGACGAGCAAATTTTTTGGGTCCATCTCGTTCTAACGTTATTGTAATGAAACAGAGATGGAGATGGCCCCACATCACCATACAAGTACAAAACAGGCGCAGGATACCATACGTAAGTATTGGTAATTATTATGGATAGGTCGTCGTATCGTTTAATTGACCCAAAATGCTTAGTTTACGAGTTATACGGTATATATAATTTTTCTATTTATGGTATGATTTTTGAATATTTTATATATTTCGGACTCTACTGTCCATTAATTGATTATTAAAATAATAACAATACAAGTTGGATGAAGATAGTACACATTGTTCAGTTCAATACAAATTCCGTTTTATACTTTCAAGATGAATCAATAGATAACAAGATGGCCATGGTGTAGTTCTACGCCATTATCGGGTTAAATTACGATCACACCTGGAAACTACTACTAGTCAAAGTTTGAGAGTAATGCGTCATTGCATTGTACAGTCGAGTGAAAGGTGGATGTCGTTCAATTACCTACCTATTCTAATGAGTGATACAAAAGCGATAGCCCAGTATACGAAACTCTCGAATATAAGTTGTGAAAATCAGATGTTATGATCTACATTATGGCCCGTATTACAAGAGCAATTGTATCGCAATGCTATATAAAATTAGACTTTATTTACTAAAAATAGTTTTTGTTTCTGTAAACAGCCCAATTCTTTATAGTATAGTGATATGCTTCATCGCAATGCTATATAAAATTGCTCTTGTAATACGGGCCCATATATTTTGATGTTACAATCTCCATATTAATAGTATCAATAAAATATGACTGAAAACAATGATGACATAAATAAATTGCTTTTCATAGAGTCAGTATATTTTATTATGTAGGTTCATAAATCGATACAAACGCAGTGATTAGCTTTACTTAACTAGAATCTATTTGCTACTGTGAGATATGCTTTTTGGTTATTTTTATAATAATTAACTTACGGGATAAAATTAACCGGATCAATCATTATAGGTTTAAAATAATTATCTTACTTAAATAACAATTGAGTAAATAACTCATTTATTTTTAACATAAAAACACTTTTAAATAGTTATATTTAATATATTCATAATGATTATAGGAAGTCTGGAATTCTGAGACTTTCTTAACATTAATAACAATGCCGCATAATTGTGTTCTAATAATATTCTAGTGCAAATTATATATGTAGCCTAGTATAATTAATATTGATGATATAAATCGATTTTCATATAATGATGATACCCTTGAAATAGTATTATTATGGGAGTAACGACCATACGAAAAGATAAGATCAAGTTAGTTGCGAGAGATCGAAAGTTTCAATTAAAGGGACGTAAAATTAAAATTCATAAGTAGAGAGTGTATCAAAACCATTTTTCCATTATAGTACGTAATGCATTGTAAATGTAAGAATGTGCAATAAATACAAACAAGCTATACATAAGTAATTATAGTTAAACACAAAAGGTTAGAAGTAATATTATAACTTTATTAAAATGTTTCTAGAAGATATGTTTATATTTTCTAAAATAATACAATCTAAGATAGTACGATCTAATGTTGGACAAGGAAATGCAATTGACAATTATTGTAATATTAAGTAAAAATAAAAGCAACACTTTAAATTGCGGCAGCTTAACATGTATTTGCATTGTTTATCACAGGTTAACCGATGAAAATTTGAATAATAAGGTAATCAAAATAATTTCTAAAAAGAACAAAGCCATCAAATATAAAGAGTAACACTGAAATAATAATTAATTGCGACCTAATCCCTTTGACTTGGTCAGTCATAAAGTACATATTATAATTAAAGTCACACTATTCCGATTATCAAGATCACAATTCTTGTGTGCCAAGTGATCAAACGACAGAACAGACAACAACTCCAATACCAACAACATACAAACAGCACCAACCTTCTACTACATTGGGTAACACTTGTGTACCAACTATATGTCTGTCTGTCTATCTGTATGTGTGCCATAAGGTGGAGGGTGTAGCCAGCAGTAGCGGTACCTTCAGAGTAACGAGTACAACATGATAGTTGGAATTGGTGTATATCTCCACGCAGGCAGTCAGAATAGTCTCGCTGGTTCCAAGTTTTCACAGCCGCAGAAACAGTATTGAACAGTACATTGGATGACATCACTATCAGCAAGGAACCTTTGCACTCAGATTATCGTGTTAAAGCCAAACACAGGCCAGCCTACCTATATCACAAATATTAGGCGCAACTGCAGGATGTTCTAATTTACACAAACATTAAATTACAACAAAAGCATAATTGTGATGTTAAATGCCAGCGAATGATGCAAATTATTCTTTTTCAGAGAGGGAGAAAGAGAGAGAGAGATAAGGAGTTTTAATATTAAATCTTGGTAGAACTAACTAACGGAAAAGGGGTGTGTATATTCTAAACAGTTGTGACATATTTTTCGGCTCAAAATCATGACATTTAGTGATCATTGTCAAACATCATTGCTGCGTATTTCGCTATTTTTTAAATAACAATGCAAGATGACATCAATACTATTAAAATATTAATAAATGCGTCTAAATTTCACCATAGAAAAATGGTAGAAAAGTGATGAAAAATGCAACCTAATCTATCTAAAACAAACATCATTTTAATTCTCCAAGGAATTTTCATATATTTTATTTGTTGATTAATAGGAGCTTCAGTTCACTATGTATTTTAATTTATTTTCTTAATACACACACAGAAACTAATGTTTTGATCAAATTGTGAATTCCATTAAGAAAAATGCTTGTTCAATTTGCATTTCTGTATTAGGCGCAGTAGACTGTATAGACATCGAGCGATTTAAAACTGATAAATAAAACTACTTTTTAAACAAAATGAATCACCTTTATTTAATTTCATTATTCATGTTTTATCTATTAAATATTTATAATGTATTAATCTGTGTTAATAAATTCATAATTAAATTTGCTAGAAATTAACAAAATATATAATAAATAACAAAACATTTTTTTAATTATTGCGAATGGAATATAAACCAATACCGTACAAGATAATCTGTGTATGCTCTTCTAGAACTTTCATAGAATTGCAATCTAGATATTTAACCATAGTAAATATAGAGAAGTTATTTGGGGAATTACCTACTGCTGCATGATGTAGGCAAAAACATCTATTATTATAAGTAGGTTAAAAAATAGTTTTTGAACAATTTGATAGAAATCATAAAATAAATAAAACCCGTAAGTCAATTAGCAAAGTCAAGATAGGTTTAGTTGAACTATCGATTAACGAGGACAGTATTTAGTTGAACTATCGATTAACGAGGACAGGGTTTAGCTGAACTATCGATTAATGAGGACAGTGTTTAGTTGAACTATCGATTAACGAGGACAGTGTTTAGTTGAACTATCGATTAATGAAGACAGTGTTTAGTTAAACTATTGATTAATTATCAGTGACTATTAAACATTATCAGTGAACATTAAATGACAGTGTTTAGCTGAACTATCGATTAACGAGGACAGTGTTTAGTTAAACTATCGATTAACAAGGACGGTGTTTAGTTGGACTATCGATTAATGAAGAGTGTTTAGTTAAACTATCGATTAATGAAGACAATGTTTAGTTGAACTATTAATTAATAAAGACAGTGTTTAGTTGAACTATCGATTCCAGTATTCTATTTCAGATAAACTCGTATTACATATTTCGCATTAAATTATCCAGATATGTTATAATATGATTTATTTTAAATATTAAAAAATATTACGACAGAATACACTAAATATAAATTATACACATATTTTAAAAATATACTAATAGTAAAATAGATATAGTTAATAGCATTTCGGTTTAATCAGTCAGGTTACATTTTTAAATGTTTGTATTAATTAATTATTGATGTATTGTAAAAATGTTGAAATGTTTAATAACGTATAACGTGAACCAATATTTCCTTATTGTAGTTTATATTGTAATAAAATAATACCGAAATATCAATTTGAATTACAATTTTAATATTATTCTGAAGCAATAATAAAAATGTATACACATTTTATAGCAAAATTCAAACAGCTCACAAAATATAAATAACAATTATAAAACATCGCTCACTGCTATAATCCTGCTCCCCACACACCAATTAGTACTATTCTCAGGGTTTCCGCAGCAAAATATTAAAAAACGGACGCCTATTGAGGGTTACAGAGGCGGAGCCACTCCCGATTTGTTATAATTAAAAAGTAAAAAATATGTCATAAGCAACACAAAAAAGGATCAAATTTGAAATTAATACATTAAATCTGACAAATTAATGTATCAGAAAAAAGTCAAAAGCTCGAAGTTTTTGAAATTTTATAAGATAAGAAGAAGTCTGTCAAAACAACCCAAATCCCACAATTTATATTTTTGTGACAAAATAAATATTAATAAATTTAAAGAGAAAAAAATCGTATTTTCAATGTCTAAAAAACAATAGAACTTTCAAAATTTAAATACGAAGTGGTATCCAAACATTAAGCAGAATATTTAAATGGAAAACAAACAAATGACACAATTTAGAGATTAACAAACAACAGTTTAAACAGATTAAATAATATAATGGACATGTGGCAACTCTAAATTCTCCCGCTACCCACATAAACAAGAACATTACTCACCGATATTTTCCTGCTCCTTACAGGAGATGGAGTAGCAGCAGATTTCGCGGTCATTGTCTCGGTTAAGGTTCAACTTCTCAATTAATTCCTGCTCTGTAAGGGCGTTGGGCAGATCCCTCTTGTTTCCCAGTACGAGCACAGGGATGCGCTGCAGCTGGGGCTTGTCGAGGAGGTTGTGCAGCTCATTGCGAGCGGCCTCCATCTTGTCGTGGTCCGCTGCGTCCACCATGAAACTGGCAATGGGGGTGTTACAATAGGAAACATTAACCCTAGCTTAGCTTACTAGGTAGAGTACAATATATATTACATATTTTCTAATAAGACGGTTATAATTCATTGGATATAGGAAAATTAAGACAAATAAACCGTTTCTAACAATTAATGACATCAGTAAACGAAAAATGGTTCACAAGAAAGTATTCAAGAATTAACTTAAAAACAAGAATACTTTTTCACATTTATAACGACCTTTTTAAAATACTCAAAAAAGCTAATTTAATTCATCAAGTTCTTCAATACATTGTATGAAAATATATGGAGTCGTCAAAAATGCTTTATGCGTCTAGTTTCGTGTTTTTCCCTACACATCATCAGGCAAACTGTAAATCTTATTAATATAAAATACATTATATATTCCGATGACTAAGCACCCCCCGCTGACCTATACCAATATCCTGGAGGTACTCCTTACATACTACTAAGTTAGATAGGTACATGCACAATTATATGGTCCAACATATCAAACGGACAATAATTATTTACAAAATATAAGTATTTCGAATTCTAGAAGACATATGTAATAAAAGCAATAAATGCAGGACATAATTTCCGTCACTGATCAATGTAGCCTCACCAATGTAAACGCGATAAGAATCAAGTTTCCAACTCAGAAAAAAGCTCATACCAGAGGGTGCTTGAGCATGTACCAAAGTTATATAACGACACATGATGATATGCAATATAAGCCCTGTTATAAAATTCATTATTTTAAAATTAACTTTTTTTAATTGATAAAAATATCCTAATATTTGATAAAAGTGAAGGGATGTGATGAAACCACATTACAGCACTGACATACAAATCTATGAAACATTTAAGTAACTATGATATTAATTAAATGTTAATGTCGCACAGAATTCTTCCTAATGATACATTTAAAATAAACACAAATAAATGTTTAAAACATAAAACACTTAGAAAAATAAGTAAAATAAAGGATGTTTTGTGCGAATAATTAGATTTTTCTAGATTTGTGTTATGTATGGAACATAAGTTCACTGAAACAGAAACATATAATATTCAATGTAAATATATATAATACCACAATATTGTATAGGAGGTCCTAGTACCTTAATAATAACTTAATTCTAGTCAGCATATCTGCAAAACTGTTCATGTTTTAGCACAATAAAACACGTAGATTTTAACTTTAAAACTACAGACTCAATAAATGCTAAAAAACAATAAATCCACAAACAAATGCGTTTGGATATTCCACAATTAGTTTAGCACAAGGAAGGTAATGATAAATAAAAGCGAAGAGGATACAGAGGACTTACACAATGACATTGACACCCCGACAGTAACGTTCCCACATACTTCTGAATCTTGGCTGGCCACCGATATCCCACAACTAACATAGGGAGGAAGAGATGCCGACCACTAATTTATAAATATTGAAATATATTATATATAACACAAACAATTATTCACATACAATAGACCACTTATATAAAGTAACCAGTACAAAATGGATAATTATGAATTATTGCAATTTTAATAATAAATGTACACTATAGCAGAAACTTGTATATTTAGTTCCAATGTATTATGTGTAGAATGTTACATTAACATTGAAATTATTGTTAAAAAATTATAATTCATGGACGCTTCAGTAAAATTCAAACATGTTACTTAAAAATGTATAAGCTTAGGTTCAAACATCATACATAACAAAGGTAAATACAGACTGATAACATATTGTATTTAAAAAAAAGGTACTCTCTTATCAGTTAATTAAATTATCGAACAAAATGATCTAAACTTACCTTAATTGAAACATTGCCCTTGGTTATTTTACGCATATTAAATCCGACTGTGGGGATCATATCTTCACTGAATTGACCAGACTGAAATACAAAACATCAATATTTATTAAAATAACAATACTTTCTTTCCTTAGTTTGCTTTTTTGGACGATTTGTTTGGGGTTTTAATAAGCACTACTTGCAATCCAGTCAGCAATAGGGAGACTGGGGTTCATTATGAGAGCTGAATAGCTCGAAACCGGTAGTGTTGTCTCTCTGCTGTTTGTACTGACTCTGTGCTTACTTATTCTTAATATTAACTATGTACTTGAATTTACAACTTTGACAATATCTCATTTAATTTACTGAACTAAAGTAATTATAACAGATGCAATTACACTACATTATACAAATTCAAAAGTTGTATGTTAGAACTAGCTATTTCAAATCTTGAGTTATGGCATACCTACACACTTTTAAATTCTCGTTTTTATTGGCTGTTGCATTAAAAACTTTTGCCAGGTTACACAATATCTATTGTGTCTACATAAATTTTATTTTATCAAAACAACATCTAATTTTCGTAATAATTATTCTATATGATTTTAAATTATTCTGATTTATATAATTTAGAATACAAAATATATATTTAATTTTGTATTTTTATATAATTTTTAATGAGTATATGAAATGCTAGAATTTAGATAATAAAAAAAGTACACTCAGAAGAATTGTACATAAATAAAAACTACCTCAAATCATATACTAAACATACATACCTGAAATGATTTTCCATTAGTGCTACACCAAGTTCCATATAATTACATAATTAGCTAGTACACAATTGGCAATTATTAGAGGGAAAGGATTATTTTATATGAAAAGCAGTTGCAGTCTTCTTTGCCACATAATTGATTGCTATCAATGGGCATTCTGAAGTGATTATATCATATAACTAAAATATAACAATATACTAAATGAGAAGGAAAAGACAGTCTTATCACCCAAATGTACCAAATTGTTTTCTGGAATGTTGTAATCAATGTATTACAAAAACAAAATTAAACCAGACACACTGAATAGAACATAAATAATGAGATGAACATAAATCTTATTATTTGACTGATCAATATTATGAAGTATTTATATATTATCCAGAAAGTAATATTCTATAATTGTTTACAATAAATAATATATTTTGGATAAAAAATATATACAGCATGTAATTAATAATAATTTGTTATTAATGTGCACAATATGCATTGTATTGAGATACAAAAAAAGATTGGAACTGTGATAAATATCTGTGACTAATGTCCATGTATAAGCTTTATACAAAAAAGTTCTTCATGTCAGCTACCTCTACATCCTGTCACTGGATTATATGGAATCCAGCAGCCCTCTAACGAGACCATATAGCATTAGTACATTATACAAAATGCTGTCACAGATCATCAGAGAAACAGAAATCTATGAAGCTAGCTCAGTTTTTAAATATTATTCAGACACATCTGGAGACAATCAAACTGCACCAACAACAAAAATGGAGATTGGGCATTTGATCATTATGATGAATAATCTCCTCCCAATTCTAAGCATCAGCAGAAGAGCCACCAGAACTACCGGACAACCATAGATTAGGAGAACGATAATAAAGAAGCAGACATGACTAAATATAATAATTTAGAATGAACTCATAGAATTTAGAACTGTACTATACAAAATAATATCAATATAATATCAAATTCAGGATTACAAAATATAGGAAAATACTATAGAAATATAGTACACTACAAATAGAAGAAAAGAATCATGGAAATATATTTAAAAATACTATAAAATACTAAAATAAACACTAGCAAATTTAGAAATTATACTAAGTTCTAGGTATAAATTCAACAAAAATACTATATAAAAACCAAAAAAAGTCAAAACTAACATGATAAAGTAAAGTAAGATAATTCAAAACACAGGTGGTCAGTCGAATTATAGTTAGCATATAATATATAGATATATTTCTTAGACATTACTATTATTATATAAAATATACTATATAATTACATTATAGTTACAATTTTTTAAATAAAAATAGATGCTGCATAATTTAATTTGACTGTGCATCTAATGATTGTGTGTATTGTATTTGCTTCCAGTCAATTTGAATTAAGTAATTTTGTAATTGGATTTATTTTCCCCCAGCACTGGGAAATGGTCAAAAAATGTATACCAGTGCCAGGTTAGTTAAACCTACATTCATTCATTTAGCCTGCACAGTTATTTTTAGAACTCCATAAGACAAATTAAATTTCTATGGCAGACAGTCTTGCCATCCCAGGCACAACTGATTAATAGACATATTTTTCTCTATTTATTTAACTAAAAAATTAAAATTATAAAGTAATTTTTAAGGTAATACAAAAATTATACAAATGTATTGATACTTATGCCAATGTGCATATAATAATACTTTAGAATCATATTTATATACTAATATTTAATTATTTGAAAAACTAATTTGGTTTTATTTATTTTTAATTTATTTTTTAATTATTGATTATATAAAGAATAATAATTTATTGAAAAATAATAATTTATATAAGTTTAATATGTAATGTAATATATTTTTTATATAAAAAATTATAAACTTTTAATAATATGTTGATAATATTTTCTATTATTTTATTTTAATATATAATTTCATAAATGAATATTCATATAAATAGGGAATTTTTTAATGTATTTTTTATATATTTTGAAGCACAGTGCAAATTTTAAAATTATTAATAATTCTTTTATATAATAAAATCATAAATTAACATTGTATTGATTAATTTCATTAAAATTGTTTAAAGAAAATAAAGTTAATTAGTATTTTAAATATGTAAACATCATTACAAAAATATGATTGTTATTAGCATATTGTTGGCATCTAGGAATAAAACAATTGTGCAAAAATAGATTTTGAAATCTAATTACCCTACCAATGGCAATAAGTAAAAAATAAATAAAGTTAAAAAAATTCATCCTGTAAATGAGCAAAAAAATTGTTTTGATTTTATAAGTAAAAATATAGTTTTTAATTTATAAATTTTATGAGGTTTTAAACCAATGGCTATATATGTAAAATAGAAAATAATTATAATAATTTAAAGTTATATACAGAATAATAATTATTAAAAGCAAATAAATTTAAATTAAACTAAAGGTTGAAAACATGTACCAATTATAGTAAAATGATCAATATTTTTTTAAATCCCATTTAAAACTTTTTAATTTAATTATATTTTAATTACTACCAACAAACATGAGAAGTTAGTGGTATGTTGAATTTTTTAGTAAATATTTTTAACACAAATTAAATATGATTTATATTCATAACTGATTGTCTTTTTAGTTAACTTTTAAAACTGATCTAATTGATATCTAATTGAACTGCTGGGTAATGTTAATCATCAGGCTATGCCTAAAAAATTAAAATGTTATATATATGCCTAGACAGAAAAATAATGTATAGGCTATATATCCACCTAGTTGGAAAAAATGTTTTATATGTTATATATATACATTAATAGCTAATATAAATATTAAAAATAAAATACTGTTATATATATTATTATTGTAAGTTATACCTAATGAATAAAATACTATGTTGTTTGTATGAGCTAAATATATTAGGTGGACATTTAGGTGGAAATTTTTTTTCTAGGTTATAGATATGTCCTCCTAAAATATTTAGCTCATAAAAAAAACATAGTACTATATTCATAACTTATAATAATAATATTAAATATTATTAATACAAATATAATATAACAGGATTTTCATATTTATATTAGCTATTAAGTATATATTATATATAACTTAGGCAGACACATAGCCTAGAAATTATTTTTCCATTTAGGTGGAGATATAACATATTTGCCTAAAAAACATAGAAAGTAAAAACTAAAGTCAAGATTAACAACTAGAAGCATAGCCAGAAATTGAAGAAATGGTAGATTTACACAATACATCTATTAAACGTTAGATTAGGGGAGATAGCCATAATGACAAGGTCATATTTATTTTATATTTAAGAGAATTTCAATAATGGTTTTCAGCCTCAAAACCTCTGTAAACCCTAAATAACCTCATGCTTGAATCATCTATTCATAATCATGACATGGAATATCTTGAAATACAAGATTGTCTACACAAGCTTATCTAAAAATAATTAATTATTTATCACATTTAAATAGTATTTGTTTGACTCAATTTGTCTTATTTACAATGTTAATAATGGATTTACCACTTATCTTGCATATAATTTCAGAATAAACTCACAGCAATAACATTGACAAAACTTGTTTTTCCAGAATATTGTAATCCTATAAGAGTAAGCTCCATTTCTTCTTTCCAAAACAAACTTTTAATCCAATCAAGGAATCTTCTGACGAAGCTAAACATATTTAATGCCCAAAATTATTTATCAGCTGACTTTTACGAATCAAGTTCCTTTTTTAAAACAATAATGCAAAATAGTTTTAATCTAAAATAAACAAAATGTTTCAGTTGCCGAAATTCTTTATAAATAAATAAATAGATTTCTATTAGAATAGAAAATATTTTCTACTATTAAACATTTATAATACTTTCAATGATAAAAATAAGTAAGCAGGAAATTATTTTTTTAAATATACGTTTGGGATAACAACCGGTAGACATGAGAGGATAAAATAACTAATATAAGCACTACTTTTTTCTGCAATAATAAATGTTATAGTAATGATGTACAATATTTAGTATGGGATCAATCTGTAATAATCAAATTATATACAACAAGTTTTTGATATATAGTGATTATAATATAGGAGCCAAATATGTTGACTAGCTGTAATAAATATATAAGTAAATAATATTGTAGTTATATACTCGTAACTATTACTATTATATATACTCGTAAATTTCAAGGATAATATAATAACGATACATATAACAAGTAGTTTTATTTTTTTTAAATTAGGAATTTCAACCAGTATTTATGATTTTTAATAAATTTATTTTATATATCAAGAAATATAACTGAGATTTGTTCTAATATAAAGGATACATTTAAAATATGAACATAATCAGGCGCGTAGCCAGGGGGTGACAATTGGGTGACGCGACACCCAAGTTCTGCCCAAAGGTTTTTTTTGGTGACGAGTCACCCTAGAGTTCACTAAGGTATAGGTATATCACTACAGACGTGATTGAGGTAAATCTTGCAGACATGATCGAGGACTGAAGACTTTTAAATTGTAAATCTTAAAGATTTCCACTGAACTCTTTGATTCGCCACAAATGCAACGCTTGCATTGTGGCAAAATGTATGGTACTTGCAGCCAATAACCTATAAAATTCAGCTTTCACATTGACGAAACATATGTGCAACTTCGTGCTAAAAGAATCTATAAACGAGCCAAATAGCTATGAACAGCAAAGAAAATGGGCATCTTTAGTGATGCATTAATTGCCGGTGGAAAACTATACTCCAGCAACGGTTGGGCCATCAAGTGAAACGAGCACGATGCCACCGTTGTGGTACACTACATACGAGGCCAACTTGTAATGTTTGTGAAGTGTCGGTTTACCCACGCATATCGACTAACTACCTTTTACTCTAATTTACTTATTATATAGATATCCAAAATGACATCTACATATAGTTTTTAGCGTTTAAATAAATTGTTGACAATTTGTTAAACAGTTGTTTCTTTGAGGTGCCCTGAAAATAAGGTTCCAAAAGGGATAATGATTAATGTCAAAAGTTTAAAAAGCTTAGATAATTCGGCAATATTGTGAGGTATCTGTATTTAAACAACATTTATTATAATACCTTATAATTATTAATTAATTCAAAGAGGAGGGATTAGGATCATTCGATCAACAACAAGTCAATCATATTTTCGTTATATCGATATTTTGGAACATAACACACGCTCAAATGTATAATGTCATAGACAATTAACTGTATGCGGTTGGATTCCATATAAAACATGTAAAATAAAAAGTAAATAAAAAACTGAACATTCACATACATAATACAGTGTTTGTTTTAATTCAACGGTTAATCATTACAAGACACCCTGACTATAAATATTATTTGCAAATATATTCTACTTATATGTCGCAATGTATTATCAAGGATCAAATCAATTTATAAGACGGAAAACCAAGAAAATGAGTGTATTATATTGTGTTTGCGGTTTATTTACAACATATACATTCTAACAAAAATACTATATACTAAATATTGTGGTGAATACTAGTATAAATACCATGGTAAATGTTATGCAACATTATATGGTAAATGCCATAGTAAATGTTATGGTTCATTTTATGGTAGATGCTATGGTAAACGTTGTGACAAATGCTATGGTAAATGCTGTTGTAAATTATATCGTAAATGCTATGGTAAATGCTTTTGTAAATGATATCGTAAATGCTATGGTAAATTCTATTGTAATTTGTGTTGTAAATTATATTGTAAATGTTATGGTAAATGCTGTTGCAAATGTTATCGTAAATGTTATTGTAAATTCTGTTGTAAATTATATCGTTAATATTATGGTAAGTTCTGTTGTAAATTATATCGTAAATGTCATGGTAAATGCTTTTGTAAATGATATCGTAAATGCTACGGTAAATTTTATGGTAAATGCTTTTGTAAATAAAATCGTAAATGTTATGGTAAATGCTGTTGCAAATGTTATCGTAAATGTTATGGTAAATGCTGTTGTAAATTATATCGTAAATGTTATGGTAAATTCTATTGTAAATTGTATCGTAAATGCTATGATAAATGCTAAGGTCAATTCTATTGTAAATTATATCGTAAATGTTATGATAAATTCTGTTGTAAATTATAACGTAAATGCTATGGTAAATGATATCGTAAATGTTATGGTAAATTCTGTTGTTGTAAATTATATCGAAAATGTTATGGTAAAGGCTGTTGTAAATTATATCGTAAATGTTATGAAATCTAGGATGGGTTATCATATAACCAAGCTTTATGTAATCATTGGGGTTGCAAAAGCTAGCGTGATAGAGCGTAAAAAGGGTGGGGTGTTTTATAAAAAGGATCAATTTATAACAGAGATAGATGTACTAAATGAAAGATTAGCGCCTAATAATAGTCTAAAAAAAATAGGAATAAAATCAACCAAAAGTAGACTACGCTCATACAAATTATATTTAAGCAAAATTTTAATTTCCATAGTTATATAGAAAAAATAACCCACTGGAAACAATATTGCCAGAATTCACCACCCATGCATGAAATGAGCCCGCAGTTCATCAAGCATGAAATGAGTCCGGAGACTTCACCACCCATGCATGAAGTGAGCCCGGAGACTTCACCACCCATGCATGAAGTGAGTCCGGAGACTTCACCACCCATGC